>JAJJLU010000127.1:0-10299 GCA_023807065.1 Isotricha intestinalis
ATCCCCAATCCCCAATCCCCAATCCCCAATCCCCAATAACAACGTTAAATACGATATATAAATATTTGTTAATATTAAAAATTAAAATATATTTATTAACTAATTAATTTTTTATGAAAAAAAAATAATTTTTGAAAATTCAAAAAAAAATGAATTCAGTCTATCAATTATCTTCAAACATATATCCAAATCAATCAGTTCAATTATCTCCGTATAGAAGAGATAATAATGATGTTAAAATAGAAAATAAAGAAAAGGATATATTAATAAGTCAATTAAAAGCACATATTTTTGAATTGGAACAAAGAGAAAAAGATTATGATAATTTAAAACAAAAATTTCGTCAATTACAAAATGAATGTGCATGTTTAAATGATAATAAAATTAGAATTGAATGTGAATTAAAAGAAAAAGAAGATTCTTATAATCAACAAATTAGAGGATTAACTTGTGATAGTGATAATTTAAAATTAAATCTTACTGAAAAACTTTCTCTTTGTCAAAAATTATATGATGATATTGAAAAATTATCTAAAAAAAATTCTATTAAAGATTGTGAAATAGAAGATTTAAATAATAAATTAAAAGAATTATATTTTCAAAATGATAATTTAAAAGTTGACAAATGTGAAATGGACAAAGCTTTAAGAGAGTTAAATGAAATTAAATCTAAACAAAAAATTGAAAATTCTAAGTTAATGGAAGATAATAAAAAATTAAGTAAAATTTGTCAAAAACAAACAAGAAATTTAAAAGCAAATGAAGAAGAAAAGAATCAATTAATTAAAAGTTTAGATGAGTCTAATTTAAATTTAAATAATTTAAATGTTAAACTACAAAACAATGAAGATAATTATAATTATTTGAAATGTAAATATGATGAATTAAAAAATATAAATACAAATTATCAAAATACTTTATCAAATTATGAAAGACAAATAGATTCTTTAAAAAATGAAAACGAAAATTTAAAATATAGTTTAAACAGAGAAAAAATGATTAGAAATGAAAGTGAAAAAAAAAATGAAAAAATATCAAATTTACTAAATTCAAGAGAATATGAATTAAATAAAGTTACAAATGATTTAGAACAATCAAAAATTTCAAATAAAATATTATTAGATGATAAAACAAGAATTCAAATAGAAAATGAAAAATTAAAACAACATATAATGGTTTTAACTGAGGAAAATCAAAAATTAATTTGTGAATTTGAAAATATAATTGAGCAAGATGAAAAAATGAAGGAACAGTTAGGGAGAAAAAATAAAATTTTTCAAATTTTAAGAAACAATAAAAATAATGTTGAAAAATCATTATCTTCACTTGAAGGTTATATAAATAATAATAATAATAATAATAATAATAATAACTTAAATATAATGCATAATGCAAATAATAAAAACAGAGATAAAGATTATTGTGAGCGACAAAAAAATCGGGCAATTTCTCCTCCTCATAATATTCGTCCCTATTCTTCCAATAATTCTCCTTTTACTTATAGCTTAAATGCATCTACTTATAGTGATGAATATTAAAATATTTTTATTTTTTTAATAATAAACTTGATTATATATAAATATAATTGCAAACTTTTTTTTGAAATATTTTTTGTTTTAAAGAAAATAATAGATTTTAAAATATAAAAACAAATGATATAATCAATGTAAATATAAAAAAAACTTAAACTAAAAACAGCTCCTTTTAGTAAATTTAAAGTGAATAATTGATGAATAAGAATATGATGATTCAAATAAAGATGGAAATTTATTTAATAATGAAAAAAATATAATTCAAATAAATTAAAGTAAAAAAAAATCTTAATAATTATATTCAAATTAAATCTCATAATCAAAATAAAATATACCAAATATATCTAATAAATAATATAAAAAACCTTTAATAATTATATCAAAAGTTTATTCTGAATCAATGAAAAATAACATTAAAAATTCTAAATTATCAAAAATGAAAAAAGATATAAATCCAAAAAATATTTATGGAAATGAATTTATACAATAAATTGATAAAGAGTTAATTTAAAAAGTAAAAGAACTATTAAGAAATATAATTTAGTGGTGTCAAAAGTAATATTAATGGAATATAAGTTTAAATTATAATAATATTTTAATTACAATTATTAATGTTGAAATATTGAAGAATAATAAATTTATAAAAGAAAAAAGAAGTTATTTGAATTGGAATTTATTACAGAAAGTGCTTATAAAATAGGAGAAATAGGAGATATTTAATATATGAAAAATTTTTTTATAAATATGATATTTTAATAGTTTATCTTCTTCTCCTTTGAGATTATGTCAAATTTTAAATTATCAATTAGGATTCGGTGAATTTAAAACAAATTTTATTTTGAACCATTTTTTCATTGAAAATGTTTTTGATAAATATTGTTTATAATTTTTCAATTACAATTGTTTCTGTTATTTATTATACTGATAAAAAAGTTTTGAAAATGAATAATGTTATGATTTTATGTTATATTAAAGAATATGAAGAATTTGTTCAGAAATTTCAAATAGTAATCATCATAACATTTATGTCATTAAAGGATATATAATTTGGAAATTAATTTAAAATAATAATAAAGAAATATCAATAATATTTTTAACAATTTCTCAATTAATTTTTGACCAAAAAGAAATTTAATGAAATATTCTTAATTTTATTAAGAGAATATTTTAAATATAAATAAATAAAACAAGTAATATCTTTTTAAATTATATAAAAATGTAATAAATAAAAAAATGGAACTTTTTGATTTAATAGAAAAAAATGAAATATCATTATTTATAGAAAAATTTTCATCAAATGAATATTCTGAAACAGACTTTACTCAATTATTAGATAATAATAATGATACACTTTTAACAAAATCAGTTAATTTAAACATAACAAAAATATCAATATTTTTAATAACCCAATTAAAGTATTATCTCGAAAAAGATAATGAAAAATATTTAAATTTCCTTAATAAAAAAAATGATAAAGGTTATAACGCATTATTATATTCAGCATTTAGAGGAAATTGGGAAGTATTAGATAAATTATTAAATAATAGAGCATCAATAGACACAATGAATAATAATGGATTAAATTTACTTCATTTAGCATCTCAAGGAAATCATCCTGATATATTGGTATTTTTAATAGAAAAATATAACTTTGATATAAATTCATTAGATTCAAATGGTAATTCTGCTTTACATTGGGCAGTTTATATGAATTCTTATCAAATTATTGATTATTTAATTTATTATGGAATTGATGTTAATATTCAAGAAAGAGACGGTTATACTCCTTTACATTTTGCTATTATTAATAAAAATTATCGAATGGTTAAAAAATTGATTAATTTAAAATGTGATTGTGATATTGAAACTTCAAATGGAAAAAATGCTATTAAATTATGTGAAGAATATGAATTAGGAAATATTAAATATTTATTATTGAAAAGTAAATTCCATATTAATTTAGCTTTTATTCCTTTTGTTATTTGTTTCACCTTTATTGAAGCTATTAATCAATATGTTTTTATAAGTATTTTTAGAGTTTTTAAATGCAGTTTTTTTTTTCTTCTTTTTTATTTTGTTTTATTACTTTTTTTACATAAAGTTATGCTTTCTGATTCAGGAGAAATTGAAAATAAATTAGATAAAACTTTAATTCAATTATGTGAAGATGGAGAAAATTTAAAATCTATTTGTCCTTGGTGTTTTATATATTCAAATCCTTACACAAAACATTGTTATATTTGTAATAAATGTATTAATTATAAAGAATTTCACAATAATTGGATTAATAATTGTATTGGAAGAAGAAATATTTATTTATATTTTCAATTTTTAGGGTTTTTGGTTATTTATATTTTTATTAAAGTTATTTTTAGTTTTATTTGTCTGTTAGCAATTTCTTCAAATAGGAATTTTTTTGTAATTTTTCATATTATTATAAATTTATCTTTTATTGGATTAATTATTTATTATGTATATAGAACTTATTGTAATTTTAAAAGTAGAAATTTTTCTCATTATTATGAAGAAACAGACAATGAAGTTAATATTTCACCAAAAACTGATGCGATGAAAGTTGATGAAAGTGAAAAAAATGATTTATCAATTTTACCTTTACAATTAAATAAATAAAATTATATTTATATTTTTTCAATTATCATTAATTAGTATAAATTAATTTTATTTAAAGAAGATAACAATTAATAATAAAAAAATTTTTATGATAATTTTTAAATATAAATTAATTAAAAAAATTAGAATTTATTTCTCTTATTTAATTAAACAATGAAAAACACGACTCCAGGGAAAAAAAGGCCAACTACAGCAAAAACAGGATTTAAAAAGAAATCAGAAATAAATAGAACAACATTAAAAAATATTCAAGATAAACCAAGATGTATAACTCCATCAAGAGAACAAACTACAATATCTAATGATTTAAATAAAAATTCAAAACCAAAATCAAAAGAAAAGGAAAAAATTAAAGAAAAATTAAATAAAGAAATAAATAAAGTGAGTAAAAGTGAAACAAATTTACCAGAAATTCCTCAAATAAAAGAAAAAAAAGATTCAAATATAAATTCACAATCTACTTTTGATTTATATAAACATTTAAAAGAAAATATTAAAAATAAAGATATATTATGTAAAGACCCTTTAACTGAGGATTCTTTTTATTGCATAAATTGTAAAGTTTCAACATGTTCTCTTTGTCCTAATTTTAATGAACATAAAGATCATACTTTAATTAATAGATATAATTATTATAAAAATAATGAAATTTTAGTTAATGAAAATTTCAAAGATTTAGATGATATTTTTAATATGAATCCTGAATATTTAAATGTTAATTCAATTAGAGGTGAATTAAAAATTTTAGTTGATTCTAAAATTAAATTATTAGTAGATTCTTTAAATACAATTAAAAAAGATAAATTAAATGAAATTGATAATATATTTAATGGAAGTGAAAATAGTGTTAAAACTTTAAAAAATAATGAAATGAAAATTAAAAATGATTTAATAAATTATTTTAAAACTCAAAAAATATTTTCAAATATTAAATTAGATACTTCATTAGTCAATCAAGAAATGAATGAAGTTGCTCAAAATTTAAACCCTGAAAATAAAAATAAAAATGAATTGCCAAAAATAAATAATAATGATTATTGTAATACTTGTTTTTTACAAATATATGATTTATTAAACTTATCAACCAAACAAAATAAAGAAATTAGAAATGCAATAATGATGATAAAAGAAAATTGTGCAAAATATTCTGAAATATTTAATGAAAAAATTCAATTAGTTAAAAATGAAATTGATAAATTAAATGAAGCTTTTAAATTAATAATAAATTATAAAGCTTTATCAGAAGATTATTACAATGAAATAAATACTAAAATAAAAAAATATAATGAACAAATTAAAAATATAAAAGATTTAGTTTTTGAATCATCAAATAAAACAGGTCAATTAGAAGAAATAGAAAAATTAAATAAAATTTTTCAAGCAAAAACAAAGCAAAATTTCGATAATATTTTAAAAAATCAAATAATAGAAAATGGGGATTTATTAACAATAACAAGTAATATAACCAAAAAATCTAGAATAAGAAATTATGATAAAAAAGGAACTTTAAATTCAAAATCAAAAACAACAACAATAATAAAAGACAACAATAGTTTAACAGAAAAACCAGAAATAAAATTTAATTCAATAGATGATATAACATTAAGTTATAATATACTTCAAAAATATTATGCTTTCCAAACTTTAGAATTAATAAACAAAAATTTTAAAAATCAAAAAAATAATAAATATCAAATAACAGAAATAAAAGAAATTGAATTTGATGAAGATAATGATTTAGCCAAACCAATATCAGGAACAAATGAAATTCAAATATATGATAAAAAAACTCGTTCTTTGATAAAAAAAAAAGTAAATTATGATAAAACTAAATTAAAATTCTTATATTTTTACAATGGATGTAGAAATGTATTAATAAAAGATAGATTATATATAACAGGAGGAGTAGATAAAGAAAATAAACAACTTAAAAATTGTTATGTCTATTATATAAAAACAAATGAATTAAAACAAATGCCAGAAATGATAAATCCAAGAGCATATCATTCAATGGAATTTGTAGAATATTTTAAATCTATTATTGTAATTGGAGGAGAAAATAATAAAACATGTGAATTATATGATATGTATAATTCAAAATGGAGAAATTTACCAGAATTAAATTATCCAAGAGCACATTCTTGTATTTATTTAGATAGAATAAATAATATTTTATATTCACTTTTTGGAATTGTTGGAGCCATTAGTGAAAAAAATATTAATTATACTGATATAATTGAATGTCTTGAATTAAAAAAAATGGCTTTAGGATGGGGAAAAGTTAATTATAATAATAAAACTGAAATGGATTTTAAAAATTGTTTATGTAGAATTTTTCCTATTAATTATGATATGGTCCTTGTTTATGGAGCAAATGGTGCTAGAGAAAATAAAAAAAGAAGTGCTATTTTTGCAGTAAATAAACAAGAAATGATTAAAATTAGTAGTAATATGTTTAATGAAATTAGAGATAAGGCAAAAAATTCTAAAGAATTAAGAAAGATTATTCAAAGTTATGTTTGAATTGAATTTTTAATTGAATTTTTATTTTATTTATTTATTTTTGTTTATTAGTTTTTATAGTATTTTAAATTTTGATTTCTTTTTTTTTATTATGGACCACTTTTTTATTCAATAATTTTTGTTTAATTGAAAAAAAAATATTTTTTGAGATAAATTAATAAATTGATTGAGATAAATTCAATATTATTATTAAACAATATCCATATTTAAGAATTTTTTTGATAAGGTTAAAAAATTCATAGAAAATATAATAATTAATAATCTTAAACTATAATTATTTAATTAAAATGTAAGAAAAATATATAACTTAATGATCTTCTATTATGGTTATAAAATATTTCAATTCATTAATCTTCATATCATATACAAATATTTTTATCTCTGAATTAACAAAAAAATTCAAATAATTTTACGGGCATAATTTCCAAGATAAAATCCTTAAATTCACTTCATTAAACTTTTGCTGGTAAAATAATTTTTCTTATTGAAATTTAAATTATCTTTTAATAAAGTATCTTCTAAAAAATATAATAATATTAAAATATGAATAATTTACCAAAGAAAAATATTTATTAATATTAACTGAATTAAAAGAAATTTATTGATAAATGTATAATATTTAAATTTATAATATATTATTTTTAAATTAAAAAATTTACTTTTTATTTCTTGCTGAATAAAAACCATAAAAATCATCTTGAATAAGTAAGGAAGGTTTTTTTTCTTCCTTTTGTTTTAAACGAAACATTTTTTTTTCTTTATTATTATTATTATTATTTGTATTAAAAATTTTAACTCTAAATAATTCACCTTCAATATTTCTTCCTAATACACTTCTCATTTTTTTATGTGTTTTTTTAGTGGGCAAAATAGAAAATAAATTTTTATTTACAGATTTTATTTCTTTATTATTTTTATAATTTTTTTTAAAATCAATAAAATTTTTATAAATACTATTATTATTAATATCTATAGTATTATATGATAATAGTTTAATTTTTTTCTCTTTTACTGATGACATAGGATTTATTTTTGGCATTGATAAAGTTGGTTTATGATTAGTTTGTTTATTTGAATTTGTATTTAATACAGAAATATTTGCTTTTAAATATCTTGAAGTTGAATTGCTTATTGTATTATAATTTGTTGAATTTGGAGAATGTGAATTTAAAGATTCGGTATATAAAATATTTGATTTATTTCTATAATCAATTATTGATTTAAAATTGACAGTTTGAATAATAGATAATTTAGGCTTATTTTTTAAATTTGGAATTGATAATTTAATTTTATTTTTAGTAGTTGATGTTATTGTTATTTTATTTTCATATTTTGTTATTTTATCAATTAGATTTTGAATTTCAATTTCTTCATTATCATTTTCTTCTGTTTGTTCAAAATAATTTAAATCTTTTTTTTTTAAACCAAAAACAATTCTTAAAACAGATTCACTTTGATTTAAAATTTCATTATAAGTGGTATCATTTATTATATTCTCAATTATATTTTTATTTTTTAATTTTTTGATTAATTTTTTATCTTTTATTCTTTGATCTTCTATCTCTTGTATTTGATCAATTACTTTTTGTTTTCTCATAATATTTCTATAAATAAATTTTGATTCAAAAAGTGGAGTATAATTAGGAAAAATAACAGAAGTTTCATAATAATATTTAGTAATTTTTTTTAATCTAGATGAAGATTCGTATTTATTGTAAAATCTTCTAAAGAATTCTGAAATATCATCGATAATTAAATATTCTTTAAATAATGCAACAAGATGACATTTTCCATTTGACAGTAAATTATCTAGCATTAAATTATTATAAGAAATTCCAATTTTTTTATTATGATTATTAACTAAAACTTGTGCCCTTTTTTCTATATTTAAAAGGTAAGAATATGTCTTCTCATTTATATTCGATAAAACAGTCGTTCCTGATATTACTTTATTTCCTTTCATATTTCTTTATTTTTATTTTTTTATGAAAATATATTTATTTTATTAATTATTATTCTTTATATAAAATATAAAATTAATACGACAAATATTATATATTGAAGTTTCGAGTTAAAAATAATTTTTAATTAAATTATAAATAAATGCTCTATAAACAACAAACAATATTTTATCAGAAATTTTAATTCTAGATGAAACTAGAAAATATATAAATTTTTTAATTATATTTACAAAAGGAGAGGAAATTTAATGAAACATATTATTATTAATTCCTTTATTATGAACCGAGTTTCCTCCAACAATTCTATTTGCAATTTTTGAAATAGGTTTAATTCCATTTTTAACACAATGTTTTTTATAATCCTCATATATTTTATTTAATAAATCATTAACACATTCACTTGCTTTTTCCATTCCTTCTTTATTTTTTGCACTTATACATAAATGAAGTGGTTCATCGCTTTCTTTATTTTGAGGTCCTTCTTTATATCCACTTCCTTTTCCTCTTAATCTTAATTTTACTATATCATTTGAATAAGGATCTAATAATTTACATTCATCTATTATTTTCTTCATATTACAACCTTTACCACCTATTAATCTTCTTGCTATTTGAAATTCTTTATCATTTGGAATTAATATTTCAAATTTGCAAGTATATTTTCCATAATTTTTTTCTTCATTATTTTGATGATTATAGTTATTTATATTTTGATTGTAAGAATTATTCATTATATTTTGAGGATTTGGAATCATATTATTCATATAAAAGTTTTGTATATTCATAGGAGTATTATAATTAATCATATTCATATTATTAATATTCATATTGTTTATATTCATATTATTAATATTCATATTATTCATTATATTTGGTTGTACATATTGATTTTGTATATTATAATTATTATTTAAATTTATATTATTCTGAATCATATTATTTCCATTTCTTATCATATTATTATTATTCATATTATTTAAAGAAATTGATGAAATATTTTGTTTTAAATTTATAGAATTTTTTTGAGAAATGTGTTCATATTTACCCCTAACTTCTTCAGGAATCAATTCACTATCTTCATTTAAATTAAACCAACGAACCATAAAATCTTTTTTCATGTTGTCTTTAAAATTATGTTCATTTTGTAAAAATTCTCTACAAGTATTAGCAGCAAAAAATAATTTAAAAAGAACTACACTAATTTTTCCATTTAATTCGAAGTCTTCTATTTCTCCAAATTGTTCATAAAAATTTCGTAAATCATTTGCTTCAAAATCAGTATTATCTTTTGAAAGATATTCAAAAACAATTGCAGGTAAAGTAACGTTTTCACTTTGTTGAATAAATAATTCTATTTTTTCTGATACAATAGGGTCTTGTGATTCTTGATTTGGGGTTTGATTATATTGCTTCATTTTTTATGTATTAGATTTTTTATAAATTATTTGTTTATTAATATTTTTTATAAATTGAAAATTTCTTTGATTCATTGTTATCTTATTTTTTTAAATTTAGTTAAGTATTAATTTTTTATATATTGGAATATTAAGTTTTATATATTTTAATTCAATTAACAAATTTCTTATTTTTTTTGAATGGGGATTGGGGATGGGGATTGGGGATTGGGGATTGGGGATTGGGGATTGGGGATT
>JAJJLU010000128.1:0-10262 GCA_023807065.1 Isotricha intestinalis
CCCAATCCCCAATCCCCAATTCCATTTGAAAAGAAAATTCTGTGAAAAATATAAAATTAAATATTTTTTATTTATTAATAATTAAATAAATTTTAAATAAATTGATTTAGCATGTATAAAGTAAAACTGTAAAAATTAATAAAAGAGGAAATAAAATAAGATTTAGTGTTTATATTATTAATTTATTTTCAATTAAAAAAGTAATCGTATCCATTTAATAAAAATGAAATAATATTTTTTAAAAGTTATTCCATTGTAATAATATTATTCTTTCTATTTTTCCTTAAACAATTAATAAAAACTTTTTCATTACAATCATATATTTCTAAATAAGTGAATTCTATTTATCTATAATTTTTTCATCATTTCATTTTTTTCTCAGTCTAATAATATATATTGCAATAACTTCATTTAGATATCAGAAAAAGTGATTTTTTAGTTTCCGTTTGAAAATCAGAAATTTATTTTAGATTTTTTATTTCACCTTCATAAAAAACTTAATATATATTGAATAAAATGATAAATATCTGACTTTCTAAATAATAATTTAATTGTTTACAAACATTAATTTCATTTAATAAATTTCTTCAATTATATTGCTCTTAATTTTAATTAAACCATATTTAATAATAAAAATCACAAGAAAACAAATTAATTGGAAAAAAATAAAATAAAAATATGTATTTAAATTTAAATAAATGTTTCAATAGTATAAAGTATTCAATAATTAAATTAATATTCTTAATAATCTTTAATAAATTTTTCATAAATAAATTAAGTATAAGTTACTATTAGTAAATAACTATCAATAATTGCAAGTTCATTATTGAATTTTTTAATATAATGACTACTATGTTTTGGAAATCTTATTATCTTTTCTTTATATAATAAAAAAAAAAATATTATACTAGTAATAATAATGATTCTAATTTCATTTTATAAATACCGTAATCTCTTCAATCAAGTCTGTTCTGAGTCAAGTCTACCTCACTAGTTTTTCAAAATCTCAAGTCCTAAGTCAAGTCCCCCTCTCCTAAAAATATAAAAAAATTCTTATTAAATTATTGTAAAATTAGGATTTTGAATTAATTTAATTTTAGAAATTATATTTAAATTAATAAATATAAAAATATAATTTTAAATTAATCTAATTTTTCACCAATTAACAAAGAAGTAAATTTTTCACTATCTCTCATTCCATTTTCTTTTTTTCCAGTAACAAACATTAAATCTTCATTCCAAATATAATCAATCATAATTCCAGCAACAATAAAGCAAGAAATAATAATAAAAAATCCTAATAAATCATTAATCCAAATATATGAATTAGTATAATTAAAGAAACTATTAATGATAATATCTCCAACATCTTCAGGTAAAGAAAAAGAAAAAGAAATAATATAACCTTGTATCATAAAATAACAAAGTCCAAATATAATAAATAATTTAATAGTAATATATGAAATAATTAATATGATACTTTCATCTTCAAAATTTAATAATGTTATATCAATCATATTACATATAAAACATAATGAACCAAAAATTGTTACATAAAAAAGACATGTTTCAATATAATATTTCATATTTTGAATATCTTTATCAAAATTTTTTAATTCCGAAAATATTTCTTTTTGAAAACCATAAAAAGTTTCACCATATAAATTTGTGTTATAAAAAAAACCTTTTGCATTATATTTTGGTAAAGAAATTAATTTATCAAAAAGATTATTTTCAATAAATAAATTTGCTTTTAATTGACTATCTATTTTAAAATATTTATTATAATCAAATCTAATTCCATCATATTTATATTTACAAAAGTATTTATTATAATTTTTATTTAAAATATAAGGTGAACTTATTGAATTATAATAATTTGGATTTGCACATGGTTGTTTATCACTTACTTTTAAATTAATTATAATTTTTTTATCAATTGCTTTATTAGTATAATGAAGATATTTCCCATTTCCCAAAGAAATAGTTTTATACATTAATCCATGATAAGGATCAATAATAATATTATCACTAATATTATTATTATTAGTAACATTACTATTATTTAAATTAGAAACACTATTATTCAAATTGTTATTATTACTCAAACTATTATTCCCATTAACTAAACTTCCATTATTAATATTATTAATGTTGTTATTATTATTATTAATAATTTTTTTTCCAACATCAACATCCATTAATTCCTTATTATTAATAACAATATGATTAATAGGGCATTCCTCATTTTCAGGTAAGCATAAAATTTGATTAATAGTATCAATAATTCCACATCTTTTCATTCCATTTTGGCATTTTTCATTAGATTTAACACTCATTTTGACTAAATTAACATATTTCATTTCTTTATAATTTTCAGTACAAAATGTATGATTATTCCATGAATAAAAATTAGTTTGATTAATTTTTAAAATTCTTTTACAACCAACTCTCGTTGCTTCTACTCCACATTTTGTTCTTGAAATTTTATTATTCATTGTTGAAGATAATTTCCTATGAAAAATATCTGAACAATCACATCCTTCTATTATTCCTGGATAAGAAAATATTGATATTGGAATTTCTGTATTTGAACATGAAGAATTTTCAGATAGTGATAATGAAAATAAGGGTGTTTTATTTAAATCGTTTGATATTGCTTTTAAAAAATCTAAATCTATTATGAAAGGAATAAAAAATGAAAATAAAAATATTAATAAAGACAAAGAAGTTCCTAAGAAACCTAGGAATAAATGATTCATATTTTTTTTATTTTGAAAACAATTTTAATTTTTATTAATTGAATTAATTATTCAAATATGTTTTATTTTTAAGATTATTTTTTTTTTTAATAACTATTAATTATATATTATTAAAAATATAATTATTATAGATATGGAACATAATGAAAGAAACTTGATTCAAAATAATAATAATGAAAGAGAAATATTGAAATTACCTCCTCCAATAAAAAGTTTTGCCTACATAATATTTTTTTACTTTTTCATTTCATTAAATTTATTCATTACTACATTATATTATTTTTTAAACAAAAATAAAAATGAAATATTAAAAATAATAATAGGGATAATATATATAATAACATTAATTTTAATAATAACAAGTCAATATAAATCAATAATAACAGAAAATACAATAAATTACATAAATCCAATTAATTCAATATTAAATAATTATTGTAATTATTGTAATTTTGAAAGACCTCAAAGAGCACATCATTGTAAAATTTGTGGAGTTTGTAATTTAAAAATGGATCATCATTGTAATATTATATTAAATTGTGTTGGAGAAAATAATGAAAAATTTTTTTATTTATTTTTAATATATTCTATTATTTTTAGTTTAATTTGTTTTTTATGTTGTTA
Organism: Isotricha intestinalis; assembly: GCA_023807065.1. NCBI lineage: Eukaryota > Ciliophora > Litostomatea > Vestibuliferida > Isotrichidae > Isotricha > Isotricha intestinalis. The sequence goes on from JAJJLU010000128.1 coordinate 3,387, forward strand.
TGATAAATTTTCTTTTTATCTTCACAATTATCATTTAATAAATAATAATCAACTTTTATTTTATGCTCAAGGAAGTTTTTGTTTAAATTTAATTTTTGGTCTTTTTCTTATTTATTTATTTTATGGATATATGAGAATTATTAAAATTGGATTAACTAGTATTGAAATGATTGTTTATAAAAATAATTTAAAAGCATGCCCTTATTATAATGATAATTGGAAAGAAAATTTTATTAAGTTGTTTGGTAATGATTACTTCAAAATGTTTTTACCTTTTGAAAATTGCGATAATCAATCAGTGGATAATAATTATGTTCATATCCAATAATGATAAATTATTTATTTTGTTAAATTTTAAGAATTTTAAAAATCTATTTAATTTTAAAAAAAATTTGATTTAAAAATCATTATATATATATAATAAATCAAAGAAAATATAAATAATAGATTGTATTGAAATATAAAAAAATCTTTCGAAAATCCTTATAAAAACTAATACTCTTAATCCTTATAAAAAAAGATCAATCAATAAAAATTTCAAAATTAAAAATTATAGACGGATTATTCTTAATTTTTTTTTAAAATAATAATTGTTTTTTAATGTTGAAAAGCTTTTCTTATGATTTAGTTTTATTCTTGGTCAATTAATTCTAAGAAGATTAATTAATTAATTCAATTAAAAAAATGAGTTTCTTAAATTATTTAGATTTAAACTCATTTTACATTTATTTTCATTTGAAATTATATTAATTGAAACAATCAAGTGATTTTTTTTTCATTGATAATATTAAAGATATAAGTTATTTAGTCAATAAATGATTAGTTTTAATCATTCAGAAATTTTTATTTTAACTAACAAATAAAATAAATTATGAAAAATTAAAATAATAGAAAAAGCCAAAATAATAATAAAAAATATATAATAAAATAAATAAAAATGTTAAAAATATTAAAATCAATAAATATATTAAAAAAAAAAAATTAAACATCATCAAAAAACTAACATCCTTTCCACCAATAAAAACAAAACCCTATAAAAACCTCAATTAAAAAAAATAAAAAAATAAAATGTCAGAAATAAAAGAAATAAGTCAATTTAAAATAGGAGAAAAGAATCCATACAACAAATATTTTACAGGTCAATCATATTTAAATTTCCTAACCAAAGATCAAGTATGTACAGCAATAGTAACATTTGAGCCAAAATGTAGAAATTTTTGGCACATTCATCATGCAAAAGAGAAAGGAGGTCAAATTTTAATATGCACTGCAGGGAGAGGTTATTTCCAAGAATGGGGGAAAGATCCTGTTGAAATGACTCCTGGTGTCACTGTCAATATTCCTCCTAATGTTAAACATTGGCATGGTGCTGCTAAGGATTCTTGGTTTCAACATATTGCTTTGGAAGTCCCAGGAGATGAGTGTAATACTGAATGGTGTGAACCTGTTAGTGATCAAGATTATGATAAGTTAAAATAATATTGATTTTTTGTTTAAAATTTTTTTTTTTTATGTTTTTTCATGAGTTTTTAGTTTTTTTAATATATGATTTTTTATTTTTTTTTTATTTTTTTTTTTTTGTTTTTTTTTTTTGAATTAAATGGACAATAAAAATGAGAAATTTAATTCTAATGATAAAATTGTGAAAAAATTACTAATTATTTTTCAACAAATAGCTCAAAAAACTACATTTCAAGAAGGAATAATTTCCCTTCAAAATTTAATAAGAGAAAATATTGATAATGAAAAGAATATGAATTATATAATACAACAAATATATAATCACTTATTAAATTTACAAAATGAAAATAAAAAAATAGTGATAACAATTATACCATTTATAATTAATATTGCAGAAATAAAAATATATCCATATATAGAAAAAATATTAAATATATATCAAAAAAGTATTTGTGAAGAATCTTCAAAAATATTTAATTTAATATCAAAATCTTTTGGTGATAGTACAAAAATACTTTTTTACTCAAAAGGAAAAATTTTAAATAATTCTAATAATAAAAATAATATTTTAGAAGAAAAAGAATTAAACCTTTATAATAAATTATTCAAATTTTGTTTATCAAATATAGAAAATCCAAATGAAATAAATCAATTATGTGGAATTTTATGTTTAAATTCATTTATAGAAAATTGTTCTTTTAATTATTCAAATGAAGAAAATTTGAAAAAAATATTAGAAACATTATTAAATTTATTAGAAAAAAAAAATTTCATTGGACAATTAGAATTATTAAATTGCTTAATAACTTTAATATTTTTATCAGAATCAAATTTTAGTAAATATGCTACAGTAACATTATATAAAATAATTGATTTTATTACAGATAAAGAATGGAAAAAAAGAAAATTAGCATTAAATATAGTTTATACTTTAATATATTATTGTGGAAATGAAATTTTATCTTTAAAAGATTTCTTATTAGAATTTTTATTAACTATTAAAAATGACTCTAATAAAGAAGTAAAAGAAGTTTGTCTTCAAATTATTAAAATGTTAAATAATGATAATTCTTTTAATGGTTCTTTTTTAAGTGAATATAATTGTTTTTTTGGAAAAGAAAATTCTCCTGTTTTAAAAAATAATCAAATTAAAAATTCAATTTCTCATAAAAAGTTAAATAATGATATTAATGATTCTAATCATTTTAAACGTACTACTAAAAATTCAATTAAATCAAAATCTGTTATTTTAAACAATAATGAAAATTCGATTTTAGATTTTGGAAATAATCAAATGAATAATATTTCTTCTATTTCTAATAATACTGAAGGAGACATTAAAAATAAATTTTATAAAAAAAAAAATCAACAATTATCTTCTGATTTAATTTTAAAAACAAGAAATTTAGATTTAAATCCTAATAAAAAATACAATAATAAATCTCATAATTTAATAAAAACATATAATACAAAAAAATATAATAAACAATTGTTAATTAATAATAACAATAATAATAATAATAAAGTAAAAAATAAATTTTTAAATGTTAATTTAAGTAATAATAGTACTCCAAGAAAAAATTTAAGTAAATCAAAAACAAAAAGTGTAAATTATGCTTCTCCAAATTTATTTGAGAAAAAAATATTAAAAAACGAAAAAAAAAACGAAATTGAATTTGATATAAGTAAAATAAGAGAATATAGAGAAAGTATAGAAATAATGAATTTAAAAGAAGAAATTGAATTTTTAAAAAAGGAAATAACCCAAATAAGAAAAAATAAAAAAATAAAAAAAGATTTAAAAAATTATATTAATCAAAATAAATATATTGAAGCTTTTAGAAATGCAATTTCTTTAGAAAAAATATCTAATATATATTATATAATAAAACATTATCAAATGAATTCTATTAAAATAAATATTCCTGAAGATATTTTATCTGAAATTTCAAGAATATTATCCTCTGATATTTTAGAATGTGAAAATTTAAGATTAGTTTCTCTTTTTTTGATTCAAAATATTTGTGAAAAAAAAAAAACTATTAATAAATTAATTGGAAGAAATTTAGGAAATGTTTATAAAGAACTTTTATCTAAAAGTAAAGAATTATGTTTTTGTAAATTAGATATTGATTATTTTTCAATAATAGTTGAATATTTTAGTAAATATTAAATAATTTTTTCAAAAAAAATAAGTTATTTTAGAATTTAAAATAATTAATATTCATGAATTTAATATTAAATGAAAATTTTATTGAAATAAATTAAAAAACAATAAAAAATAAAAATCAATAAATTTTTTATATAAAACTAATAAAATATTAATTATAATAAATATATAATAAAACTATGATTAATTTTCATTTCATTTTTTCTTTAATTTCAATAGCTTTTTTAACAATTTCTGAAATTTCTTTCCCAGTAAATTTTTCTCCGAACTTTTTTGAAAACTCCATAATTCCAATAAAATCCATATTTAATAATAAATTTCTATTATAAATTAATAAAGAAACACTAACATAACATAAGAAATTAATTTTATTTTTCTGAGTAAACATTCTATCCCAAAAATTAATAGTCGTATCTAATTGAAATTCCTGAGCAAAAAGAACAAGTAACCATCTCATTAAAAAAGTTTCTAAACTTACATTTTCATTTTCAAAATGATTAAATAAATCTTTATCTAATTTTTGTAAAATATTTTTTATAAATTTAATTTCAATAACAACAAACAATTGACTAAAATTAATATCATCCATTATAAACACTTGTTTAATTTCTTCTAATAAAATTTCAAAAGTATAATAAGAATCACTTTCAGTATAATTTAACATAAAAGGATTATCATCATTTTCAAATGTATAATAAATTACTGCTAATATTTCATTCATTCCTTGAATGTATTTTAATTCTGGATGTTGTTTTGCATAAATAAATAAGATTCTTTTCATTATTTCATAATTCGTTTTTTTCTTATTTTTTTTACAATATAATTTAAAAAAATTTATTTCTCCTCTTGTTCTTGGTAAATCTTTATCTATTTGAATTAATAAATCTTTATCTTCTTTTGATATTAAATTATCGTTAATGTAATTATTAATATTTATATTTAATAATGTTTCTTTTTTTAATTGGTTATATCGTTTTGAATTTTTTATTATTTTTTCTTTCCATTTTGATAAATCTGATATTGGTAAATAACCAATTAAAGCTTTCCAAATTAAAGGTCTTAAACTTAAAATTTCATTTGGAATTCCATTTTCAATTATTTTTTCTAAAATATCATTTGTTATTCTATTTTTACCAATGAAATCTCCTATTTTATTTAATATATCTTTTTTTTCTTTTGAAAAAGTATCATTTGATATATTATTTAATTTCTTTATTAATTTCTCAAATAAAGGATTATCTTCATATAAATCTTTATATGTTAATTCTGTGAAACTCTGAGATTTTTTTATTTTATTTACTATTACAAATGAATCAAAAATTAATTCTTCTTTATAATAATAATCATTATCAGTCATTTTTATAATTTTTTTTGAAGTTTTAAATTAAATTATTTTTTATTTTTTATTTAGAATAAATATAATTATATTATGCATAAATCATCAAGTCAAAAAGAAATAACAAATTCAAAATATTTTATCCCAGATTTGAAAAACACAAATAAATATTATAAAAATTCAAAAGTTCAATCATGTAGAAAAATTATAGTAAAAAGAGGGAGAATATTAGCAGAAAATTTTAAAATAATAAACAATAAAGGAAATAAATTAAATGCTTATAAATATTATAATAATTCAAATCCAAAAAATTTTGAAACTTCATATAATAAGGAATATACAAGTAAAATTTTAGTTCATGCTGGAATGGGATTAAATAAGCCATTAGTTCCTTATTATCCAGAAGAATATAGAAATAGATTATTAGATAAAAAATTACCTAAAATAAAGAAGTTAAGTAAAAGTGTTTCTTGTGAAATTATCGGAGATGAGAAAAATAAAAATTATAAATGGATTTCTACTTATAATTTTATTTTTAGAAAACCTAAATTAATTCCTATTAATAATAAAGGAATTTTAGCTGATATTTGTAAAATGAGTCATAAGAATGTTGTTGAATAAATAAATAATTTTTGTGTTTATAGCATTAATGGATAAATCTTATAATTTTATTAATATTTTTTTTTAAATTAAAACATAAAATAAAAGATTTAAATTTTTTAATTTTTTTTAGAGTTATTTTTTTATTTTTTTATTTTAAATATTTTACATTTATTAAAATTACTAGATTATTTTTTCAATTGTTAATGAAAAAAAATAATATTAAGGAAAATGATATAATTACAAATATAAAATGTTTTAAAGATTTTCAACCAAAAATTTCATGTATGTGTATTTTAAATAATGGAGATTTATTAATTTGTCAAAATGATTTTTTTTTTAGTATAATAGAAACAACAAATTTTCAAATAAAATTTAAATATGAAATCGAAAATGATAATAATAATAAATTTATAGATTGTCTTCAATTAAAAAACGAAAAAGTAATATTAGGTTTATTTTCTTTTATATTTATTTCATCTTTTTCAAATAATAATACAATATTTAAAATAGAACAAAAAATAATATTTAATGAATTAATTAGAATAACAGAAATATCAAACGAAGAAATATTATCTTTTAACAGTAATATATCAATAATATACAACAAGAAAAATTTAAATTTATATCAAAGTAAAATAATATTATCAATATTTGAAAAAAAGAAATTAGATTGTGTTTTAGATTTACCTTTTATAAATGAAATATGTTTTTCTTCTTGTGAAGGACAATATATTTTTTTTGTAGAGAAAATAAATTATAAAAAGATAAATAATATAAAATTAAGATGTTTAAATTTACCTTATACATTATGTTCAGTTAATAAAAAAATTTTAGTAATAGGTTGTTTTGGAAAGTTTGTCTTAATTGAATTAAAAAAACATGAAATAATAAAAGAAATAATATTAGATTTTATTCAAATTTCTTGTACTTTTCAATGTTTTAACGGAACTTTTATTATTTGTGATAGACATTATTCTAATGGAGTTCAAAGAAGTGGAAGTTTATTTCAATATAAAATTTCTGAAAAAAATAATCAGTTGGAATTAATTAGTAAAAAAGAAAATATTTATAATGAAGGAATTATTCAAATTTGTGAATTAAAAAATGGAGGATTAGTTTCTTTGTTTATTAATGGTATTGTTAAAGTTTGGAAATGATTTTTTTTATTTTTTTTTTTTGAAATTTAAATATTTTGTTTATTTTTTTTTGTTTGTTTGAGGTTAATTGAATTTAAATTTAATTAATTAAAAAATAAGTATTTTAGGTAAAAAATATGAATATATTGGGGATTGGGGATTGGGGATTG
>JAJJLU010000129.1:0-10235 GCA_023807065.1 Isotricha intestinalis
CCCCAATCCCCAATCCCCAATCCCCAATCCCCAATATAAAAAGCCATCTGTTAATAAAGATAATTTTATATTGATTAGATATATATATTTTTTGTAATTAATTATTAAAAAAAAATAAATTATAAATGAATTCTTCTATTTCTGATTTTCAAAAAGAAAATTCTATTTTAAATCAAAATATCAAAAAACAAACTGAAATTATAAATCAATATAAAAATAAATTGATGGAATTTGAAAAAGAAGAAACAAAATTAATTGCTTTAAAAACAAAAAAAGAAAATAAAATTAAAAAGGATGATGATATTATAAAAGATTTAAAAAATGAAATAGCAAATATTAAAGAATGTTTATCTAATTTAAATAATAATAAAAATGAATTTAATGAAATAGAAGGAGAAAAGCTTGAACTTGAAAAAGAAAATAATCAAAATACTCAAATAATCAATGAATTACAAAATAAAATTTTAGAATTAGAAAATAAATTATATACTGAAAGAGAAAATGAAAATTCTTCTTTAACTGATATTAATATAACTGATTTTTTAAATAAAAATAATAATAATAATACCCTTTTTATTACTGGAAATGAATTAGTTGAATTGAGAGATAAAAATGAAAAATTATTAAAAAACATTAAGGAAAATAAAATAAATTTAGATAATATTTTATTTGTTAAAAAAAAAGTTGATTCTGAATTTGAAATTTTTCAAAAGCAACACAATCAAATTTTATCTTTATTTCAAAATAAACAAGATGAATTATCAAAATTAATAAATGAAGAAAATACCTTATTTAATCAAATAAAACAATATAAAAATGAAAATAATCAATTTATGTTAGATTTTAAAAATTTAAATGCTAAAATGAAGATTTTTGAAATTAGTAAAAAAGAACTTGAAGAAATTATATTCAAACAAGAAGAAAAAGTCAAAGAATTAAATAATTATGTTCAAAAAATTATTCTAATATTGAGTAAAAAAAATTTAGAGGTAAATCAAAATTTACTTTATATTAATCAACTTAAAGAAACAATTAATGAGTTAAATTATGAATTTAAAATTTTAAAATCTAAACAAGAAAACTATAAAAAGAAAATTGATGAATTAACAAAAGAATTAAATAGATTAAAAATTGAAAGAGATAAAAATATATTAAAAAATGAAATAATTTTTAATAATAATATTGAAAATTCAAGAAATAATAAATTTGTTTCAAATAAAAAACTAAAATTAAAAAAACTAATTTCTATAAATGATAAAAATAATGAATCAAAAAAAAATAATCAAAAATATAGTTTGAATAATATTTATAAACAATATATTAAAGAAACTGAAAATATTTTAAATGAAAGTGAAAATTTTATTGAGAAAACTTATCAAATTTCAAAAAAAATAAATAATAAATTTAAAAAATCAAATGATAATAATATAAGTGATTTATATGAAAAGAAAGAAAAAGAAAATATAAATGAAATTAAATCAATGATGGATGATTTAATTGAAAAAATATAAATAATAACATAATATAAATATAATTTAATATAATTCTTAAGAGAACATTAATTAGGTTATAATTGCAAAGAAATTCAAATTTTTTTTAAAATTAATAATTTTTAAAAATAAAATAATTTTATGGAAGTAAAGTTAAAAATTATTGATATAATTGCTTTATCAAAGGAAATTCTTCCTGAATCTGATTTTTATATATCAATAAATAAACAAGATTTTTTATATAGTAAAATATTAAATAAAGAATTAGAACTTGGAAATATACAATTATTGGAAATTGAAATAAAAAGAAATTCACCAAAAGCAACAATAGCTTCTAATAAAATCGAAGTAAATAAATTTTTATCTAAAAAATTATCAGCAGTAACACATTGGATATCATTATATTATATAAGTCAAAAAAATGAAGATAATATAAAATTAAAAATTGAATTGTCTTTTAAAAAATATAATAATCACATTAAAAATTCAAATATTCAAATTAATAAGAAAAATCCTAGATTAATTCCAACTAATTCTTTTAAAAAATTAAATGATAATTTAAACAAAACTCCAAATAATAAAAATAATACCTTTAAAAGTAAAATTAGACATTATAGTACAAAAGAAGAAAAATATTCAATAAAAAATTATATTGGAAATATACCTAATAAAAATAGTAAAAAACATAATTCAAACATAATAACAAAAAAATTTATAAATAAAAGTTTTGGAAATTCAGAAAATGAAGAAAATTCAAGTATTCACAGAGAATTATCAGATGAAACTTTATCATGTAAAAGAAATTTAATGAATGTTACAAATCATAAAAAAAATTCTTTGACAAATTCTATAAAAAGAAAACCAAAATATAATAAATTTCAGAAAAAAGAAAGAAAATATTCAACAGAAGAAAAAATTCCAAAGTTAATGAATTTTGAAAAAGAAATAGTAAAACAAAATTTATACAATATTAATGAAGCTTTCATTAATGATATAGAGACAGAAGAAATAATACCTTATTTAGAAAATGATTTATTTACATTAGAAGGGGATGAACAAAGTAATGGTTTAGAAAATTTAAGTCCAAAAAATATTTTTTTAAATATTAAAAATGATTTTGAAATTTTTTACACTAAAGGATATTTAAATTCTTTAGAATTAAATTATAAATCACTTAAATTAGAATGTGGATTATGTATCGAAAAAGCAATTGATATTATATTAGCTTATCATAATGCTAGAAAAAGCATTGTTAATAAAAGAAAAAAATACTGTAAAATTTTAAAAGTTTTTATTGAAAAATTTCAAGAAATTCGAAAGAAAAAAATAAAAAGAGAAAATTTAATTAAATCAAAAGAAGATAAAAAATTATTTTCATGTAATTTAAAAGATATTGAAGAAAGTAATAATGAAATATATAAGAATAATTCAGAAATAGAACTTAGATTTTTTAAACAATTTTTTCAAGAGAAAAATAAATTTAATCTTGAAAAAAAAGAAAATTTACTACAAATATTTAAACAAATATATATTCAAAATATAAAGTTATTAAAAAATAATTCAAATGCAAATTTAATAATAGGAAAATATTTTAAAGAAATAAAACTTATTTTAGAAACTGAAAAAAAAACAAAAAATTTATATAAAACAAAATTTAAAATAAATAATAAAAATAAAAGAAAAATTTTACAAGAAAGAAATAATTCTTATTCAAATAAATCTATTAACTCAGAACAAAATCAAAAAAAAAATTCAAATATAAAAAATAATCATGAAAATCATTTAGAATAGCAAAAATGATAATTTTTTAAATATACAGAATGTGAAGTATAATATTTTAATATTTACTATTTGAAATATTTTATTTTAATAAATTTTTTTTAAGACACCCATATATAAATAAGAATAAAATATAAAAAAAAAAATGAACACAAAGTCAGAAGTTGTTTGTTCTCCAGTAAAAATATATAAACCAAAACCAAGAAAAATGAAATTTTATAATTCAAATCAAATGAGATATAATAATTCTATTCGTAAATGTCCTTTTGATATTCAAAAAGAATTAAATATGAATAATTCTCATTTAAAAAAAGGAGAATTATTTTTCAAATCCTGTTCAATTGAAGATATTGAAAAAGATTTTGCACTATTAAAAGAAAAGAAAATCAAATCTGAATTTGAAAGTGATGATTTTTTCTCAAATTCAAATTGCTCAACAAGACCAAATTCTTCTGAAGAAGATTCTAAAATTAAATTTTATATTATTGAAAGACCAAAAAATCCTTTCTATAAAAATTTTGAGTAAATGGGATATTGAATAAAATATATTATTATGTAAATATTGTATATATTAAGTTAGAAAGAATAATTTTTTAATTTATTAATAGAAGGGTAATATTTTTATCAACTTTATTCATCATTAATATACAGTATCATAATTGATTTTGCCTGTGTATTTGTTTGATTAAAATATATATAAAATAAATTATTATTTTTAAAAATTTATTTCATTTCATTTAATAATTTTTTTGTTATTTGAGTATTTGAGTTTTATTTGAATTTATTTTGGTTTGATTTTTTTAAGGAAAAAAAATTTTTCTAATTAACATGATATTTAATTAAATTTATTCAAAAAAACTAATTATGTTTTAAATTAGTTTTTTTGAAAATATATTATAAATGAGTAACCTTTAAATATCAGATAAAAAATAATTCTTCATTAATATCTTTGGTTGAATATAATAAAACATTCAAATTAAAAATGATTATTTTAAAAATAAAGTAGATTTATATGTTTTCTCATCATAAAAAAAATAAATATTATTATATTATAAATATATTTATAGATTAAAGAAATAAAAAAAAACTAAAATTGCTATATTCAGATTATTTTTAAATTTTAATTTGAAATTACATTTTGCTGGTACTAATTTATAATAAAAGTAACTAATAATTCATTTTCAGAAGACAAAGAAGATATAATTTCTTCTAAAATAAATCTTCTTTAATCTTTAATAAAATCAAGATGATTTGTGTGAAGGGTCTTTTTTAAAAAATTCTGATTGTTTTTCATTGAGTTCAAGAAAATTAAAAAATATTATTATTAAGTAGAGAAATTTCAAAATGAGAAATTTATTTATAATTGCTTAGTTTGATTTATTATTTTTCTTTATAAATAATTACTCAAAGAATTTTTTAAAAATTATATATAATTTTTAATCAATTTTTCAATTTTTATTGGATTTTCCTGACAATTTTATTTAAAAATAATTTCATAAAATCGGACAATTGAATTTTGAATTATGGAAACCTTTTAAGAAAAAAAATTCTATTCTTTGTCATTTATTTTATGAATTATAAGAGAAAATTAATATAAAGATTGTAATTTCACTAATAAAAAGATATTTATAAAATGTAAAAATAATTCTTTGACAAAATCAAAAAAATCAAAATATTTTTGAGAACCAAAATTTCTTAAAAATTCCAATATATATATCATAGATACATTTTAACATTATTTAAAAATTATAGTTGTTACATAAATATGAATATATATACAAAAAAAAAATATAAAATTAATTTGAAAAATTATTTCTTGAGGTGTTTATTATTTTTTTTAATGAAATTATTTTTGAATTTTGATAAAAAAATTATTTATTGAATTTAAATTTAAATTTTAATTTAAGAATACTAAAAAAATTTACTTAATTAAAAAATTATATGTTTAAATATAAGTGAAAATAAAATTTTTTTTATAACATTATGGATAATTTTTATAAATATAATCATTTAATTCAACAAAATCACATCTTTTCCCTTCATCTATTTCTAACATTAAAAGAAGAACTTGAATAAACTTTTCAGTATATTTATTTTTAAAATGTTTGTGTAAAATTTTATCAATTCTATTAGTATCTGTAACATCTCTAACTTCATAAATAATATTAAAATTTAAACTTGCAGCATACATTAGACAAAAACCTAAAGAAAATACATCACTTTTATATGGATTATGTGTAACATCATCTTTATCTTTTTTTAATCCATCATATAAAACTGGGCTCATATATAATTCTGTTCCTCTTAGAGTATTTAATTGCTTTGCTATTTTTGCTTCTTTTGCTTCACCAAAATCTGCTACTTTATATATTTTATTTTTAAATACTAATATATTTTGAGGTTTAATATCTCTATGAGCTATTTTCATTTTAGTTTGCATGAATAATAATGCATTTATAATTTGTTTTAATATATTAATTAAATCATCTTCTTTATAATTTTTTCTTACGCTTAAATGTTTTTTAATTTCATCATTCCAATCCCCTAAAGCTAATTCCATTAAAACGTATAAAGCATAAGTAGTTGAATCTAAAATATTAACACAAATTCCATAAATTTTCATTACATTTGGATGATCACAAACATATACTAATTCAAATTCTTCTTCAAAACCTTCTAATTCATCTATATCATGAGCAATTATTTTTTTTAAAGCATATTTTTTTTTATCATTATTATTATATGCTTGATATATCACTCCATAACTTCCTTCTCCTATTTGCTTATATAAAGTATAGTCATTTATATCAAATTTCGGTAACTTAGAATCATTTAATATTTTTTTTATTTGATTTTGAAGAGTTTTCATATTTAAATTATTTGTATGAGAATTATCTGTTGTTTTGGATTGCTTAATGTGAATTTCTTCTTCTTCTAAATTCTCATTTTTTGAAGAATTTTCAGTTTTTTTATTTGAATTATTTTCTTCTTCATTCTCTCTTCTTCTCCTATTTATTATTCTATCATATGCATTTAATCTATTTTTGTTGTTATTTTTTTCTTCTTTTTCTTTTTCTTTTTTTTCTCTTTCTTCTTTTTCTTTTCTTTCTCTTTCTCTTCTTTCTCTTCTTTCTTCTCTTTCTTTTAATCTATCTTCTCTTTCTTTTTTTTCTTTTTCTTCTTTTTCTTTTTTTTCTTTTTCTATTCTTTCTTCTCTTTCTCTTCTTCTTCTTTCTCTTTCTTCTCTTAATTTTTTACTTCTATCATTTTCATCAATATTGCTTTTATTTCTTAAATTTATTGAATTATTTTCTTTTTCTTCTTCTTCCTCTTCATTATCATTTTTATAAATATTTGTTTTAGCATTCTTTCTAATATTATTATTATCATTTTCATCATCATTATTTTTTTTCTTAATTGGAGATGCTAAAACTTCTAAGCTTTTTCTTCTAAAGTCTTGATCAATATTATTTTGATTTACATTAATTTTTTTAAGTTCCTTTTTGTCTCTAAATCGACTTCCACATTTTGGACAAGTCCAAATAAATCTATCATAAAAATTAAAAGCTTTACATCTTTCACAAACTACAATAATATTATTATTTAATTCTCCAAAATATAATGTTCCTCTACAATCACTCTTATGATAAAAATTTGTGAAAAATATATTCAATTTACAACAAGGTAATTTATTTGGATGAGCTTTTTGTTTTAAGAAAATTGTTTGTCTTATGATTTTTTTTATATTTTCATTTTCAAGTGGATTATAAACAATGGCATCACTTTTAAAATCAGTTTTACAAACTGTACAAGTCCATAAAATTCTTTCTGGTTTTGATGTAAAATTACATTTAAAATTTAAGCAAACTAACATATTTGTTTTTAAATTTAAATATAATGTTGAATGACATTTCACACATTTCATTTTTTCATTTATTACTTTTTCACAATGATATTTTTTCCATGTTGCAGGTAATAAATTTTTATCTTCATTTTTATTTAAAATACTTGAAAAATAATCTTCATTACAGTTAGAACAATTACATAAAATCATTGAACTTAAATATACTTTTTGACAATCTTGACAAATAACATATTTTATTTCTCCATTTTCTTCAATTTGATAAAATTTACTTAATGAATTTTGACAATTATGATATGCAATATCATCTGTTTCTGCACAATGTTTTCTAAAATTACTTAAAAAACTATTTTCATTTAATTTTCCTCTTCGATTATCTCTTTCAAAGTTTTTAAAAGCTTTATTTAAGATTTCATAATGAAAATTATAATCTTTTTCAACTTGATTATCAAAATCAGTTAAAATTTTTTCTAAAGTTTCGTCTGAGAGACATTGTTCTGAATAAATATCTGTTAATAATGTATTTATATTGTTTGAAATATTATCTAAAAAATCTTCTTTTGATGATATTAAAATGTCTTGAAACATTTCATCAAATTCTGAATCATACATTTCCTGAATTTTCTCTATTAATTCTTTTTCATTTCTAATATCCTTTTTAAATTCAGAAAATTTTCTTTTTTCTATTTCTTCATTTGATTCCATTTTAAATTATACTCATATTATTTTTTTTTTTGTTTTATAAATCAATTTAATTATTTATTTTTTTATTTCGTATATTTTTTTTGTGATGTAAAGGTGAATTAAATAAGCTTTTCTAAAACATTCAACAAAATTATTCTATAATTGAATTATATCATCACCCAATTAATGATTCAAAAAAGTTTAATTTTTAAAAAAAAAGAAAATAAACAAAAGAAAAAGAATATGATAGAATTGTATTATAAAAAATTAATTTATAAAAGAAAATGGAAAAAAGAAAAGTAAAAAATAGTACTTCAAATTATTAAATAAAGTATATTTTAAATAATAAAATAATAAATTTTAAAATTTTTAATAATAAAATGAGTTACTCCAATAATCCTAGTAATAGTTACATTAATAAAAAAAGAAGAGAAGAAGAACCTTCAAATAAAAACTATCGT
Source organism: Isotricha intestinalis (assembly GCA_023807065.1). NCBI lineage: Eukaryota > Ciliophora > Litostomatea > Vestibuliferida > Isotrichidae > Isotricha > Isotricha intestinalis. The sequence goes on from JAJJLU010000129.1 coordinate 8,277, forward strand.
CATGATAGATATGATAAATATGAAAAAAACAATATGGGATATTCATCATATAATAAAAATCATAGTATGATATCAAATAATTCTTATTATCATAATAATTCTTCAAGACCAAAAAATCCTTATTATCCAAATCCTAAAAATTATCATAATTACATGAAAAATGATATGAGAAGAGATTATAAAAAATCTTATCAAAAATATTCAAATAATGATTCTGAGGGAATTAGAAATTTATCTCATTATGAAATGCCTTCTCCTAAAAAAAATGAAGAAAAAAAAATTAAAAATAATGATAATGAAGGTTTAATTAAAAACATTAATCAATTAGTTTCTAATATTGTTAAATTTCCTAATCAAAAAGTTCCTTATCAACATATATTTCAAAGTCAACAAAATATTAATATAGAAATTAATGTCACTTCTTCTCCTGATATTAAAATGAAAGGTGAAAAGGAAAAAATTAAAGAAGAAAAAAATAAAAACAAAATAAATGTAAAAGAAGAAAAAAAAAATATTTTAAATATTCCAAGGCCTTCTCCTAAATTAAATATTCAAAAATTTAATAGAAATTCAATTATAATAAAAGAAAATCCTATTTTTTCTTTTGATGCTTTCCCTGATTGTTTGTTTAATTTTAAATCTTCTAATCAAAATGTACAAGAAAATGATGATAAAGATTTTAATATTAAATTAGAATCTTCATATTTATTATCAAAAATTCCTAATTGGAGATTAGTGACTAATTTTGTGCCAGGAAGTGTATTATCTGAAGAAAAATTTGAAAATATTCCTATCGATGAAAATTTAAATGAAAAAAAAAATTATATTATTTTTAACCCTAAATATGAAGATATAATTGAAAAAAATTTAAGTTTAAATAGAATGAATAGAAATAAAGTTATGAATGATATTTATAATATTAAACACAATATTAAGAACTATCATAAGGAAATTTTAAAATTAAAAAATAAATTAAAAGGAAATGAATTTAAAATTAAGTGCTATTCTATTAAGAATAAAGCAATTATCAATGCCATTAAAGATAATAATAAAGAAGATTAAAATTTTTAATAATTTTTATCATAAGAAAGACCTTATTTAGATATATATTTATTTCAGTATAGGATTAATATATTTTATTCATTTGAAATTTCTTACAATAAATTATTTTATAATAAATTTAAAATAAACAATTAACCTTTAAATCCAAAATAAATAAAGATTTAAACAAAATTTAAAAGATACAAATTTTCAAATTACTCAGTTTATAAAAAATATTTAATTTTTAAATATAATAAATAATTAAAAGTAAAAGGTAAATTAAATCATATAAATCATTTAAAAAAAAAGATTATATAATTTTAGGATAATATTGTATTTTTGATAAATATTTAAATAAAATATCAATAAAATATTTTTTTGACTTTTTATTTTATATATTTTTTTTAATTCTCTTTATTATTTTTTAGATATTTATAAATTCTTTGATTAAATTAATTAATAATTAATTTTTCCCTTTATAAGAATTTTTATTAAAAAATTCAATTATATTTAATGTAATTGAAAATAAATTATTTTATTCTAAAAAATAAAAATCAAACAAATTTTTTAGATATTGTTAATAAACTAGTTTTTGTTTTAATTTAATTTTTTTAATCATATAATTTTTCTTTTTTAGAAAATTTATATTATTTTTTATTTGATATCTTTTGATAATTTTCATTTGATTTTTGTCAAAAAATTTAAGAACCTTTTTAGAGCTCAAATTCAAAACATCAGGTTTTGTTAATTCTTCAGTTTATTTTTTATTTTTTTTAATCTTTATAAAATTTTTAATTTTAAATTTAAAAATTTCTAAAAAATTAAATCAAAAATATTAATATTGATTAGTTATTAATTGAAAAAAAATAATATATAAGATTTTGATTTGGGGATGGGGATGGGGATTGGGGATTGGGG
>JAJJLU010000130.1:0-10059 GCA_023807065.1 Isotricha intestinalis
CCCCAATCCCCAATCCCCAATCCCCAATCCCCAATCCCCATTTCACCGAATTAAAATATATAATATTAGATATTCATTATTTTTTTTTAATTTATATAAAATATAAGATAAGATTTTATTTCAATAAAAATTAAAAAGAATTCCGGAAATTATTTTTTTTATTTTTAAAAAATATTTTAACATCTAAATTTACAAATGCATATTTAATTAAAATTTAAAATACATGTTATATAATATAATTATAACGAAAAAAATAAAAAAAAATGAAAACATCAAAAACAAAATACACTCCAAAATATAAAAGTGACAAAAAATTAAATATATATGAACCAAATTCTTCATCAATGAAAGGATTTTATAACACAAATTTAAACAAAGCAAAAAAATTATATGTTTCAAATAGTTGGAAAGCTCCTGGAAAATACAAAACATCAAATCCTCAAAAAAATTTAAACGGTATGTTAAAAAATTATATGAAAGATATTGAGAAAATGAAAAAAACAAATAATTTAAATTATCAAAATGAAGAAGATTTAATGATTAATCCTGAAGATTTTATGTATAAAAAAAAAGAAGTTCAAAAATTATTTGAATCTTTTGAACCTTTTTTTGAAGATGATGATTTTACAAATCCTTCTTTTATTATAAATAAATTTCCAGAAGATGAAAATAATAATAATTAAAAGTTAAAAAATGAGAAAACTAAAAAAGATTATGATATGAGATTAAATGGAATTGAAAATATTGAAGATAATAATAATATTAATGAAGATGAAAAAATAAACAATGAAAATATTGATAAATTAAAAGCAGGAAAAAAAAAAGAAATTAAAGAAGAAAAAAAAGAAGAAAATAAAGAAGAAAATAAAGAAGAAAATAAAGAAGAAAAAAAAGAAGAGGAGGAATTAGAATATAAAGAAGATTTTGAAGTTGATATTAAACCAGGAGAAGAACATAAAGAAAATGAATATTATGATGATTTTGAAAAATCAGATAATTTGAAAAATGAAAATAATAAATCAGGAAAAGAAGAAAATGAAAATGACAATTATGATAATTTTGAAATTGAAAAATCAAATAATTTGAAAAATGAATCTTCACAAGATAAAATTAGTGAATCAAAAAAAAATTATGAACAAAATAATGATATTAATGGTAATAATGATCAAGAAATATTAGATGAAGTTATTAATCAAATTATGGAAAAAACAAATCCTGAAAATATAGATATGATTGAACCCAATCAAAATCCATTATATGGTAAATTTCAAGAAAATGAAGATAAAGTTTTAAAAATTCAGAAAAAATATAAAAAATATCAACAAGGCAAAAACAAACCTCAATTGAAAAATAAAATATATTCAGGATGGGATCAAAATGAAAAAAATTTAATATTTATATATGCTGATGACGTATATAATAATGAAGTTCAATCCTTAGATGTAAAAATATATTCAAGAGAAAAAATGAATATAACTATTAAAAAATATACAATAGAAGAAATGAATGAAAAACATATAATTGAAGATAATAAATTATCTTTATTTGAAGCGAAAAATAATGGTGAAAAAATTGCAAATAAAATATTTTTAGTTATGAATGGATTAGATCCTTCAATAGAAAATTTTCCAGTAGAAGAAAAAGGTGATGATAATTATCCAATTGAAGAAAACTCAGAAAAACAAAAGAATGAAAGAGATGATAATGCTTTTCCTCTTGAAGAAGACCAAAAAATTGGTGATAATATTAATGACTCTGTTCAAATAAGTAACCATAATAATAATAATAATCATTATTATAATAATTATCAGGATATTAATACTCCGGGAAATAATTATAATATAAATCAAAATCAAAATAATTTTAATGATGATAATAATGAAAAAAAAGATGCAAATGAAGAGGAAGATGGATTTGATGATTTTGAAATTGAAAATATAAATGAAAATGAGATTTAAATTTAAGTGATTTTTTTATCTTTTAAAAATCTTTTTTTAAAAAAAAAACTCAAAAAAAATTTAAAAAAATTTTAAAACTTATTATATAATAAAATAATAATATAATATATTAAATAAATATCATATTAAAATGAATACAATCCAAATGAATAAGATATAAAAAATAAATATTAAGAAATATATTTTATTGATAAAATTAATAAAATATGAAAACTTTTTATATATATAAGTTAAAGGGTATTATAAAAATATAACATATAATAAATTATTCTCCAAAATTGATTATATATTTTTAGAGAATAAATTAATAACTAATTTGAAAAAAATAAAAATAATTATTAATTCTTAAATAAATGAAAGAAAATAAAGAAGATGATAATATGATTAAAACAATGGATTTTTCAGAAATTTCTTCAAGATTAGTTATTAAAAATATTCCAGAAAGTTTAAGTGATAATAAACTTATAGAAATATTAAAGAAGAATTTTGAAGGACATATTAAAAATGATATTTTAATATGTAAATTGGTTAAAAAATATTCAATGAAGAAAAGAAATAAAATATGTTATATTACTGTTGATAATTTAGAAACAAGAAATAAAGTTTATGAATTTTTTTCAAGTTTTGAATTAGTTGATCCAAGAGGATTTAAACAAAAATTAACTATTAATGATGCTATATATCAATTTAGACAAAAAGGAATTGATGATCCATTAAATAATACTATTGATTCTTGTGAACATTTTTTAAAGTTTAAAGAATATTTTTCCAAAGAAAAAATTGTTGAATTTAAATATGAAGAAAATAACTTTTGTGAACATTTATTTGATGGTGTTGATTTAAATAATTCTTTAAATGAGAATAAAAGTAAAAAAATAAATAATATTAATCCTTCAAAAATGATAATAATTAAAAAAGAAATTAATAATAATCATTCTGATAAAATAAATGAAAATGAAGAAATTAATATTGATAATAATGAAATATATGAAAATAATAATAATAGAAGTAGATATACTAATAATAAAATAAGAAATCATAATAATAGTTATTATGAAAAAGGGAAAAACAAAGATAATTATTATAATAACAATAATTATTATAATGATTATAATTATGATTCTTATAAAAATAAGAAAGATTATTATAATGATTATAAAAATAATTATGAAGGATATAATAATTATGATAATAATTATTATGGAAAATCTTATAATAAAAAAAATGGATATAGAAATAAAGGATATAAGTAAATTCTTTAAAGAGATTTTTAAAAAATCAAATCTTTGATAAAACAATTTGATCAAGTTAGATCTTGATATAATAAAAAACTTTTATTGAAAAAATATCGGGGTTTAAAATTATTATTAAATAATTTTAATATTATTTGAAAAAAACAAGAACTTTTTTATTCATTCATGAATCACTATTATTTTTTTTATTAATTTTTTTTTCAAATAGAAATTATCTTTAAAAAAATCGTTTATTTATTTTTAATAAATAAATAAAAAATCTATTTAATGGAAATTCAACTATCATCATCAATAATAAAAAATTTAGGAAAACCAACATTTCCAATAAATATAAGTTCATCAACAAATAAAATTTTTATAAAATATTCAGAATCAAAAATAAGAAAAAATCATATTGATATAATTTATAATTTATGTAAAAATTCAAATTTCAAAAATAAAGAATCTCTTCTTTATCAAACTTTAATTTTTCATGATTTAATTTTATATAATTGTGGAAATGAAGATATTATTAAAGATATTAATTTAATGATTTTAACAAGTTTTTTTATTAGTGTTAAAAGTATTGGAAGACAAATTAATTTAATTACAATTGAACAATTAAAAAAATTAAATAATGAATTTTTAAAATATAAAAATGAACAAATTGTCAATATGGAAATATTATGTATTAAATTATTAAAATATAATATTAATGTTTTAACTTGTTATGATTGCTTAAAAATTATTTTATTAAATCATTTTGTTGATGATAATTTTTCTGAAAATGCTAAAGATTTATTACAAACAATTATTTTTGGAGATATTAAAGAATATATATTTAAATTACCTTATAAGTTAGCTTTAGAAGTTTTTGAGAAAATAAAAATAAAATTCAAAAACTTAAAATCAAATAATAAAATATTAGAAAATAATATAAAAAATAATATTTCATTATTAGGTTCAAATGGTAAAACAAATGTTTTAAAAACCTATTTAAGATATTCTCAAAAAAATAATTTTAATTATAATGATAACGATGAAATTTCCTTAATAAATTCAAATGATTTTTCAACAAATCAAACTTTAACATCACTTCATTCAAACCAAAAATTATTAAATAATAATAATATAAAAAAAAATAATGTTCAATTAAATGTAAGAAAATCAAATACTTTAAATAGAATGTTAATGGAAACTTGTGTTTATGAATTTAAACAAAAGAATGAATTAGATAAAAAAATAGAAGAAAAAAGCAATAATAATAATAATATATCTGAAAATAAAAGCCTAATTGAAAATAATAATTATTGTAATATAGACTCTATTGGGAAAGGACAATTAAATTTAGATTTTAAATATTTATCGATAATCAGTAAAAAATTAAAATTAAGTTCTTTAAAAAAAAAACCTGAAACAAATAGTTTTATGGGTTAAAATAATATTATAGTTATTATTTTTGAAATGTAAAAATATATCTATCTATATATAAAATAGGTATTTTATATTGTTATTAATTTATCATTAAAAATTGAATATAATATGATTGATTAATAAAGAAATTTAGCGTATTTCTTATAAATTTTTTTTTCTTTTCAATGATAATTTAAACTTCATTATTCTTTTTATCTTTTTATAAAATATTTTATTATTTACATTTCTAATTTCCAGATTTATATTATAGAATATATAATTATTATTATAATTAAATGTATAATTATTATTATAATAAAATAATTTTTGATTATTTAGTTTAAGTATTATTAATTTAATCTTTATTATTATTCTTTACTTATAATTCTATAAATTATTCAATAGTTAATAATATATTATATTATTTAAAATAAGGTTAAAAGTCTTTTTGATGATATTTCTCTTTCATAAATTTCATTAAATTTTAAGGATTTTTTTTGCTCTTTGATATCTTTTTTTATTTATATTTTTTTTCATTGAATAATTAAATATAAATACTTTTTCTAATCATTAAATTTACTTTTTAAATAATAAATTATTTTTAAAAAATAAATAATACTTTTTTTTAAAATGATGGATTTAGAAGAAAAAAAAAAAATACATCAAATAAAAATTCCACAATCAGATGAAATATTTTATTTTGATCATAATGTATATGATGAAAAAGCATTAAAACCATTTATAACAAAAGAATATTTAGATTATATAATAACAGAATGTGAAAAAGTTGTTTGTTTAGGACATATAAAAAAGTCTAAATTTGAAAATCAAATGATAAAAAAATGGATTTATATTCTTCCTTTAATTTCAATTCTAATTTTCATTATTTTTCTTATAATTTTATATTATTCACCAAGATATAATAAAGGAAAAAAATTATATTTAACTTCAATTTGTTTTGGTTTTTTTGGTTATCTAATTTTATTGTCTATTATTTTTTATAATTTTTGTAAAAGAAAAGTTATAGGAAAAAACATTGAAGATTTTGTTGATGATGAATTAACAAAATATTTTAATCAAATTAAAACTAATTTAAATGAAATTAATTTTAGATATGATAAAAAGAAAAAAATGATTATTTTATCTTGTCCTGAAAAGAAAGAAAGAAAACATAAAATTAAAAATAAATTATCTCAAAGAAATGAATTATTTTTAGGAAAAAATATTATTGTTCAAAGAAAAGAAAATGGAAATTTAATTGTTAATAGTTTTGATGAAGATTATTTAACTTCAGATATGAATTTTATTAAAAAAAGAAAAATAGAAGATAATTGAAATTATATATTATCTATTATAATTTTTTTATTATTTATTTTTGTATTAATTATCTTATATAGAAAATCAAATAAAGTATAATATTAGTAATTAATGAAATTCATTTTATATTTATGTTAACAAAAAATTAAATTTTTATCTAATTTTATTTTAATCAAATCTTATAATGAAAGTTTTTTATTAGAAAATTATTAATTATATATTTTTTAAATTAATAAAAAATAATTAATTAAAAAACAAAGTAAATTAACTTTCCTAAATATTTCAAAATATTAAATTGTTTATTATAATAAAATCATTTGAATTACATTATAAATACCAAATTATATTATCACATTATTATTTATAAAAAATATTAATAAATTTCAATTAAAGCATAAACAACTGAAGAAAGAATTTTTTTTCCTTTCAACTTTTTCTTTATTTTCTTCATTATCAGTAATATTTTCTTTAATATCACTAAAAAGATTAGTATTAGATTTATTTAATTCAAAAAGATTAAAACCATAAAATTTATTAGGAATATATAAACTATTACAATCTTCAGTATTTATATTTAAATTTTGAATAATATTTTCCAATGTCTTAATATCTTTATTAATAAATAAATTATATAAATTTTTCATAATTAACAATATAATAGATAAATTATCTTTAGCTCCATAATTAATCGCAGATTCAATAAGAGAAGTACCAACATAACTTAAAATATTATAATAATCTAAATTTAATTTAATTCCTTTATAAAAAGAATTAAAAATACATTTACATATATCTTCATTTTTCATATATAAAAATATTTCAAAACCTCCCATTAAGATAAAATCCATATCACAATTAGTTTCAATTTCAAAAACATCTGGTTCAGAAATAATAATTCCTTTAGTTTTATTATTATTTTTTAATTCAAAATCTCCTATTGATCTACTAAAGGGAAAATTACTAGGATTAATAAAATAAATATTATTTTTTTTAATTAATTTACCTCCATGAGATTCAATTCTTTTTTTTTCATTATCTTCATTTGGAATATGATCAATCGATAATTTATTAATTTCTTTTCCTAATTTTGATGAAATTATACTTCTTGAATTACCACAATTTCCAATATATATTTTATTATTTATATTAATTAATATATGAGCACAAGATCCTCCTTTTTCATAAGCAACTAAATTTTTTTGATTTTCAAAAGCATTATATATTATTTTTCTATCTATTGATAAAAATGAATCTTTTATTGTTTTTATTGGATTTAATATTAAATTTATTTTATCATTTAATATATAATTACCTAAATTTTCTTTTAAATAAGATGATATATTTTTTCCTTTATGACCTGTATATATTCCAAAATAATGAATTTTTTTTTCTGATTTTTCTTCTTTTTCATTTAATTTTATTTGTAATTTATTATTATTATCTTTTTTCCTATTTTTAAATGTTGTTGCTATAAAACCAAAAAATTCACCAAAAAATTTATCATATATTATTTGTTCATTTAAACAATTTGTTCTATATAGCATTTTCATTTCTTCTTTTTCAGGATCTTTTTCAATAATATTTAAAGATTTTAATCTATCTTCTAATTTATTTGCATTTGATATTATATTACTTATTTCCTTTTTATCTGATAAAATACTTTTTTTTGATAATACAGAAACTTTTAATTTATTTTTATAAAATAATTCTAATTTTTCTCTTAATAATGTATTTGTTATTTCTTGCTTATTTTTTTCTTTTATATCTGTTATAAATTTTTTTTTTGAAATGTTTGTATTACTTGAACTAAAATTTAATGATTTTTGAATTGTTGTTTTTGGAAGCGATAATTTATTCTTTTTATGAGTGAAATAATTAAAATAAAACTTTTGTAATTCATTTGTATCTGATGTTGAAGGTGAATTGTTTTTATTTAATAATTCACTTTTATATGTATGAAGTGTATTTTCATTTTTTATTTTTTTATTTTTCTTATTTATATTCTTTATATTTTTTTCTGGAGTTTTAAAATTGAAATTATTTTCTATTTTTGAGCCATTCATTTTTGATTTAAAATCGATTATTAATATATGAATTATGAAATATAATTAATAAATTGAGAAATAAATTTTATTTCATAATAATATTTTTTTCTTATCAAAAGGATTAATAGTAAATAAATTATAATATTTTTTAATTATTATATTTTTACATATATATCAGTTAAATAAAATAGTATAATATTTATTTATTTTTTAAAATTAAAAAAATTAAAACTAACCTAAAAAAAAATAAATAAATCTTTAGGATTTAGAAATAGAAATAGCAGAATTTAAATAATTAAATAACATATTTTGATTTAATTTATGATTATAATCACTAATTTTAAAAGGTTCTAAAATTTTTCTAGATCTATTTTTAATTAATATTCTTTTATCAGTTTGTTTGACTTTAAATAAAACCATATCAGGATAAGTATAATCAACAACACTTTTCATAAATTTAACTTTCTTTTGTAAATCTTTTAATTGTGTTTCTGCAAAAGTTGGTCCTGTAAAATGTTTTATTTTTTCTCCTTTTTTAATTAATTCTAAATTATGTTTTATTAATTTTTTTTCAAAATGTTCTTCATCATTAGCATATTCAATGTTTAATTTATTATTTATTATTTTAATATCTCTTGCATATTTTTTTCTATGTTCTTGAAAAAAATAAAATATCTTTTTATATAAATTTAATTCTCTTCCTTCACTTGAAATTGGTGATTTTATTTTTGTAAAAGGAATTAAACTATTTTTTCTTTTTATTTCTCCTATTTCTGGTTTAATATATTTTTCTTTTTTATTATTTAATAATAATGAAGGTTCTGTATGAAAATATTTAGAATGAGAATAGTTTATGTGATTTAAACCTAATTTATTTTTTATTAAATCTATCTTCTTTTCATTTTCTTTTACATTTTTCAAAAATGATTCACTTAAAAAATTATTTTGAGATAATAAAAATTCATCTTTTGTTGTTAATGTTGTTGATGTTGTATTAAATTGTTTTTTTATTAAATCAGAATTTTTTTTTTTTAAATGTATTCTTAAATTTTTCATTTTATTTTTACAATTAAATTTATTAAATAAAAAAATAATTTAATCAATTTATAATATTATGTAAATATAAATAAATAATTAAATTTGTTTATAAACTCTTACTATTTTCTCATAAACAATGAAAATAATAAAATTAATTTTTTTTACAAAAATTTCAATATTAAATTGGAGACTTTGTAAATTTATTAAACTTTAAACTTCCTTTTTTTTTTAGTTCCAATTTTATTTAAATAACTATATTTTTCTAAAGATTCATCAGTTTTAACATATTTACTGGCAAGATCAAATAATTTAGAATCAGAAATTGTTTGAAGAGTAATCATTAGATTAGAATTATTTTTATTATTTTCATTATCTTTGTTATTTCCATTAAATTTCTCATTAACTACTTTAGAAATAATTTTTAAATTATTATTATTATTATTATTTGTATTTAATGAATTAATTCCTTCAAAATAAAGTTTTTTTGTTTTCTTTTTTGTATTTTGAAATGATAATTTCTTTAAAGTATCATCTTGAGTTCATAATTATTTAATAAATTATTATTACTAAATCTTTCATATGAAATATCATTTGTAGGGGAAAAAAAAAATGTGTTTTTAATTGAATTAATATTATTATTATTTTTTCTTTTATTTTTATTTAAATCATTTGAATTACTTATTTTTTTTTCATTTTTATTTTTATCTTCTAAATTTAATGTACTTAAATATTCTGTTCTACTTATTGTTATATAATTTGATACTTTATCATTTGTTATCGTTGAACTTGAAATATTAATTTGTTTTGATTTTTTTTTTATTTTATTTTCAACTGTATTCTTTTTATTTTCTATTTTTCTTTCTTTTATAATTTATAATTGTTGAAAATAATAAAGATAAATTTTCTTGAATTGATGTTAAATTAAATGGTTGAATTAAATTATCATATCTTTTAATTTTATTATTATTTTTATTTATAATATTTTTATTTATTTTTCTAAAATTATTTTTTTCTTTTACATTGGGGATTGGGGATTGGGGATTGGGGATTGGGGAT
>JAJJLU010000331.1:0-145529 GCA_023807065.1 Isotricha intestinalis
CCCAATCCCCAATCCCCAATCCCCCAATCCCCAATAAATATTAATATTAGTAATTATTATTAATCAAAAAAATTTTTTTTTTATTCTCAATATTATTTATTATATTTTTCACTAAAAATATTTATTTTATTATAAATTAAAATGTGAAGAAATACTAATAAAAAATTGATTTTTATTAATTTATTTTATTCATCAAAAAAAATAAAAAAAAAATATCACTAAAAAAATTTAAATCTCAGATTCTTAAATAATAAAACATTGTTTTATACAAAATTTTTTTCAAGAACTAAATCTTCAAAAAATAAAAAAAAACATTAAATAACAAAACAAAACAAATTTACTATTATATATTTTTTTTCTCATCTAATTCGATAAGTTGTTTAATAAAAAAAGTTAAATTACACATCATTTCAGTTTCACTGATACCAATATTTATTCGATTTTCAATTGTAATATAATTATCTTCAATTTCTTCCCAATAAAATACATTTTTATTATTTAATTTATCAATATCTTCATTATTTAAATTATTTATTTTTAAATCAATTTTTATTTTCATTCCATTTCCAATAAATGAAGGATTACAAGTTAAATAACCTAATTTTTTATTAAATTCAAAATTTATTTCTCTTCCAAATTCATTTAATATTTTTATTATATGAATGAAATTTTTATCAATTTCTTCTGGACTTTCAAATTTTTCTATTTTTAAAAATAATTTAAAATGATCTAAGTCATTTATTATTCCAAAAAGATATTCAAAATCACAATCTATTATTCCTCTAAATTTAGGATAATTAGGATAATATTTTTTAAATTTATTATTATATAATATAGGAATTTCATTTTCTTCTATTATTTTTTTTGCTGTTTCATCTTCTAAAGAATAATAAGTTCCTATAAAATTTTTAGAATTTATTTTATCAAGCGCATTCTTAATAATATTTTCAACTTTCTCTAAATTATCTTTAAAGTATATGTTACTTGAAAAAGGAATATTTTTTAAATTTCTATAAACATTAACTTCTAAGTTTTTAATTCTTTCAATATCACTTTTATTTAATTCTTCATAATTATCAAAATTTTCAGGTTTTGATATATGATAGTTATCTTCAAGATTAAATAATTGAGAAAAAAGTGTATATTTAAGAATAAAAGGGGAAAAAGCATAATATTCAAATTTATCATATAATAAAGGAAAATTATTATTTTCATTTTTAATATAAAGATCAAGTACATTGTTAATTGTTCTTTTATATGGTGAAAAAACATTTTTTAATTTATCAAATGATGAATCATAAGCTAATTTAATATAATTGTCTTCTTTTAAATTTAATTTTTTTAATTCTGTTTTTTTATTTTCTTCACATAATTTAATTAAATCAAAAAATTTTCCAAAAAATTTAATCATAAATTCAACTTGACTTTCTTCTTTTAAATGACAATCTTGATAAGTCATAAAAGTATCTTTTGACTGTAAAGTTTTAGTGAAATGTAAATTTTCAACTTCATCTTTAAATTTTTCTAAATTTATTCTATTAATTTCAGCATAAATTCTAAATCCTCCTCCTAATAAAGATATATTTGAAGTAATATAACCATATTTACAACTCATAAATTCAATTCCCAAAGAAATTCTTTTCATTATTTTTATTCCTTTGTTATATAAATTTATAATATTTAAATTTCCTTTTTCTTTTTCACCTTTTATCCATAATTTAAAATGATTTGAAAAATTAATAAGAATTATTATTGAGCCATCCTTATTTGAAAAAATTGCTCTATTTGATTCATCATATGATTCATCTATTAAAGCTGCTTTTTCCATAAAATCTAATTCTTCTCTTAATTGAGGTTCATTTTCAATTAATGATAAAAAATTATATATTTCTTTGAAATCTTCTTCAAAATATCCTTCTTTTTTCATTTTTAATATTTCTTTAGTTATTACTTTTCTTATTTGCATTTTATTACCATAATTACAATTAATTGAATAACCATCTAAATTTCTATTAAATTCAAATAAAACTCTGTTTAAATGATCTTTTAATTCATTAAATATGTAAACTTCATTTTCATCACAATAACTTATTGAGTTAATATCTAAAGAAAATTTAGGTAAATGTTTTTTAGAAATATTATGGACATCACAAATAATATTATTTAATAAATCTTCGAAAGTATTCACACAATCATCATCAACAATACAACATCCAATTTTATCATCTCTTGAATTATTTGATAATTTAGTTAAATCATTTATATTATTATTATATAATGTTTTTTTAGTTTTTATTTTATTCCACATTTCTTTAGTTAAATATTTACTTAAAACATTATTGGTTTTAAATTTTGGATATTTCACTATTGGAATACCTTGAGGATAAGGAGGAGGAACATTAATATTATTTTTTGTTTTTTCATCTTCTGATAAAAGACCTGTTAAATATTTTATCATAAATATTATTGGATTTTCTATTTGAGATTGAATTAATGAATTTGTCATTTCTGCTATTATTTTTTCAAGTTGAAATTTTTTAATATAATTTTCATATACATCTTTCTTTGATTTTATGGTTGATGAATTATGGGGGTTACTCATTTATTTTTTATGATATTTATTTATTCGGATGAAAATTATTAATTTTTAAATTAATTTTTCTTTCATCAATAATTATAAAATAATATATTAATATATCAATTTATTAAATTAATCACACTAAAATCAAAATATGAAATAGGTGATTTACTTAAGATTTTTAAAATCTAACTAAATATATTTATTTTTTTTCTTATTTTTAAAATATTTTTATTTGTTTATTTTAAAAATATTTAACCTGAATTTTATCAATCGAATATTAATAAATCATATTATAATATTATTTTAAAAAAAAAATTAAATTTAATTTTCATTAATTTGACGACCTCCATTCTCATTTCTACTCCCATGAAAAGAAGAAGCAATATAATCTTTATTAATATAACTTTGTAATTGAATAGGAAATAAATCCAAATATTCTTCTTTATCATTAAATTCACCAATTTGAATTAATTTTTCAATATTAATTGAATTTTTAATTATATCTTCACAACTTAAAGTATTAAAAACTAATTCTTGGCAATCATTTAAAAATTTAGCTTTTGGATTATCAGTGAAACAAACAGAACATAATAAATCAAAAAATTTTAATTTAGGGAAATTTAACATTACTTTTGGCTTTCTAAAATTAGGACCATTAAAATTTCCATTATTATTACTATTATTATAAGATAAATTTAAATTATTTTGATTAATATTATTATTATTATTATTATTATCATTATTTTTTTTATTCATCACTTCTATATTATTCTTTTTTGAAGAACTTTTAAGTAAATTTAAAGCTTTATTATTCCCAGTAAATTGTTTAAGCATCATTTGACTAGAATTTGTCAATTTATTAATATAATTTTTATTAAAATTATCAGGATATAAAACAGAATGTTTAAGACATCCTTTATAAACTCCTTTTTTAGGATTAAATATACCAGTGATAATTTCATAAAAAAAAAATTGTTCATTATATGCAGAAATAATAAAACTACCAATAAAATTTAAAAATGATAAAACTCCACCAATGTTAGCACAAACTTCTTGTAATTTTTGGTATTTTCTTTCATATCTTTGTCTTTGCCCTTTATTTATAGAAAAAAAAAATCCTCCTAATAATTGATTAAAATCTTTTCTTATATTAATTGAATATCTTGATTTTATTGGAAAAATAAATCCTTTATATTTTTGCTTTTTTTCAAAAACTAAACCATTATCAGAATAATATGATATTTTCTCAAAAAAATAAGTTCTATTTGTCACAGTTCCTAAATTTAAATTCACACTTTCTTCTACGAAAGTTTTTAAAAGTGGATTTTTATGATTATAATTATTTACATAATGAGTTTGTGAAATAAGGTAAAATTCCAAAAAATGATTATTTAATTTATTTATTATTTCATCTTCTGATTTACATGATAAATCTTTATTTTTATCACATAAATAAATTTCTAAATTTAAATATGAATATATTCCTTTTTCTAAGTCAGTTTTTATTCTTCCTTTTTCTGAAGGAACTAAACAATAAAATGATGAAATATTTTGAATTTTATCTACTTCTTTTATGGATTTATCTAAATTTTTTTCTGAACATTTTTCAATTTCTAAATTTTTTTTTTCTATATCTAAATCATTTGATAAATTTACTTCATGATATGTTGCTACAAATTTTATTTCATTTTCATATATTTCAATATCTGAATTAATTTTAAATGCAAATAAGGAATTTGATATATTATAAGAAAATTCATCGATAAATGATTCTTCTTGAATTGCAATATATATGTTTTCTCTTGAAATTAATTTATAACAAAAATATATTAATAATGCAAAGACTAAACCAAATACTAATAAAGAAAATAATGCTCCTATATATGTTTGATAACTTTTATGTCCTTTTATGTATAAAACTTGAGATGGAGCTAAATAATCAAATGATTTTAAAAAACGAAAAAAACTCATTTTTTAATTATTTAAAAAGAATTTGATTTATAAAAAGAAAAATAATTATTTTTCTTAAATTACTTAGTATAATAATATCAAATTAAATAAAATCGTTAGATTAATCAAAAAAAATGAAATATAAAAAATATTATATATATAAAAAATAATAATTGCTTATTTTTTAAATAAAAAAACTTTTACCCTGATTTCAAAGTATCAATAATACTTAATTTTCCTTTAATACTATTAATAAGTAGATCACTTAAATGATTGCTTAAATCAGGATTTTTAATAGAACCTCCTTTAAGTTTTAAAATTTCTTCATCTCTTTTTGCTTTTTCTTCAATATATTTAATTTTACTTTGTATAACTTCAATATTTTCAAATTTATTTCCAGTTTTATTTGCTAATTTATCCCAATTAAAATAATTAATAACATTATTTTTATTTGGTTTTTTTTCTCTTAAAACTTTTAAATAATCGAAATCTTTTGGTAATTTTTTGGGAAATTTTCTTATTATTATATTAATTCTTTTACTTTTATTATTATGATGAATATTTATTTCACTTATTGATCTTAACATTCTTTCATAATTTTTTTCATAATCTTCATTACTTTTTAATATTTTATTTCCTTGTTTAAAATAAATATTTTCTTTTTTTCTTTTTTTTAAATATTTTAGTTTAATATATTTAACTCTTGCTTTTCCTCTTAAATTACTTATTCTAAATATTCTTTCTTTTCTTTCTCTTAATAATTTCATATTAATTTTATTAATTTTTGGAACTTTTTCAACAGAATATTTTTCTCTTTGAATATAATTTATTTTTTTTTTTAATTTTTCATTTTCTTCATTTTCTTTTATTTTATTTTCTTCATCTTTTAAAACTTTTAATATAGGACTTTTATATGTAGGAATTATTAAAGACCTATTTTTCCACATTTCTTTCATATTTTTAGTTTTTTCAATCATATCTTTTTTAACTAAAATTCTATTTTCTTCAAATTTTCTTTGTAATTCTTTTATTTCATCCTTAGATACTATTTTCTTTTTTTCTAATTTAACTTTTTTAATTTCTCTATTTAATTCTGATTCATATTTATTTTTCATTTTATAAAATAAATATTCTCTCTCCTCATTTTTTGATTGAGCATTAATTAATTTTTTTGTTTTTTCTAATTGATTATTTATTTCTTTTTTTCTCTTTAAAATTAATTCTCTTTCTTTTTCTCTTTGAGACATTAAAAATTGTCTTTTTTTTTCTTTTTCTTTGTTTTCTAATTCATTTAATTTTTTAATTAATTTTTCTTTTGATTTTTCTAAATCATTTATTCTATTTTGTTTAGATATATTACTTTGTCTTTCTAATTCATAAATTCTTTCATTATTAAAATTATCATTTTCATATTTTTCTATAAATCCTTTTAAATTTAGTTGCTTATTTATTTTATTTTCTTCACTTAAAATATTATTTATTTGTAATTGAATATCTTCTAATTGATTATATAAAAGAATTTGTTTATTTTTTATTTTTTTTAATTCTTCATCTCTTAATTTTTTATTTAATTCTAATTGTTCTAAAGATTCATTTTCCATAACTATTTCATTTTGATTCAATTTATATAAATTATTTTTTATTCCTTCTTCTTTTCTTTTTAATTTATGAATTGTTTTTAATGATTCACTATGATATATTTTATTTGATAATGGAATTGATGTTATATAAGATGAATTTTGAATTAAATCTGAAATATCTTTTTTATTCTAATTTAATAAAAAATTATTTTATTATATTTTACATTTGATATTTCTAATTCATTATTATTCATTTCATCTTGTATTTTTAATAATGAACTTTCGATTTGGTTTGATACTCCTTTTATTATATTGTTTGAAAATTCATTCAATTCTCTTTTTAAATATTTATTTGTTTCATTATCTATATAAAGATTTCTAAAATATTATATAAATTAATTTTACTCTTTATTTTCAATATCATCTAATTTTCCTTTCTTGCTATTTTCATTTGTGTTTTTAATATTATCATCATTCTCACTATTATTTTCATTATTGTTTTCATTAATATTTTCATTATTTTCATTATTTGTTTCTATATTATTTTCAATATTTTCTTTATTATTTTCATTATCATCTTTTTGATTCTTTTTTAAATTTGTTATTTCTTTGACATGTTTATTTATTTCATTATCTTTTTTTTCCTTTCTATTTTTAACATTATCTCCTTTATTTTCTTTAGAATCACTAGTATTATTAATAACATCATCTTTTTTCTGACATTCATTAACATTAGGTATTTCTTCTTCATCAAAATAATCATTATTCATCTTTATTAAATTATTGTTATTTAAATATAATTTCACTATTTTAATTATTCATAAAAATTATATACATACATTTAAATTAAATATTTTTATTAAAAATGTATGTTCAAAATAAACAATTAAGAAGAGCTTATAGTAAAAGTTTTTTCATTCCAAAATATTCTCATTATAGAGCAGTATCTCAAAATTATATTAATGATGGAAGTTTCTTTTTAAATGAACCTACACAAAATATTATTTTACATACAAAAAATAACATCGATACTCTTCTTTCAAATTTAGGAGGTAGTAATAATTTAGAAAAAGAAATTAATTTAAATAATCAAAATAAAATTTTAGTTAATCAAAATAATCTTTTTAAAGAAAGAAATGATAATTATAGATTAAAGAAATTTTATCATAAAATTCCTCATGTTACTAAAAAAGGTATAAATAATAATAATAATTATTATAAATGTTCTGGAATGAGAAACGGAAAAAATTATTTACAAAGAAATTTAAGCGCTAATCATTATAATAAAAATGATATTTTAAATTTTGTTGATGATAGTATTAATTTTACCAATGAAAAAAATATTTTAAATAATTTTGATTTTGATCAAAGTAATTTTGATACTACTAATTTTGGGAGAAATGATTTTAAAAATAATATTGAACAAATAGATAATATAAATTATGAAAATAATAATATGTATATAGATAATAAATTTGGAAATGTTAATTATAATTATTCTAAAAACATAAATTTAAATGATAATAATTATTATAATGAAAGTAATGAAAGAAATAAATATGATAATAATAAAAGAAATAATTATGAAAATGATATTATTAATATGAATTATGAAAAAAATGATATTAAAAACAATAATTATGAAATTAATAATTATACAAATAAAAATAAACAAAATAATAATATATATGAAAACTCTAATAATAATTATGAACAAATAAATTATGAAAAGAATAATTTTAACAATTATAATAATGAAAATAATAATTTTGAAAATATTAATATTTTAGATAGTAATAATTTAGAAAAAACAAACTTTGAAAGTAATATTTTCCAAAAAAATAATTTTGAACCTTTTGAAATGAAGAAAGACAACGAAAAAAATAATAATTATAATAATTTAAACAAAGCTAATAAAGAGAATAAAAATTATAATGAAAATAAAATTAATGAAAAAAAGAAAGATAATAAAAATAGTATCCAAGATAATAAAAAAATTATCCAAGATAATAAAAATAATAAACAAACAAGTAATAGAGAAAAAAGTAATTCAGATCGTGTTAATCATAGAAAATTTCAAATTATAGAAAATAATAAAAAACAAAATAAAAAATTAGAAAATGAAGAAAACAAAATAAATAAAAAAAATGAAAAAGGAGAAAATAAGAAAATAAATTTAAAACCTTTAAAAAAATATTTACATATAACAAATGAAGCAAATATTAATCTTATTGAAAAAACAGAAAATCAAAAAATTCAAAGTTTAAAAAATAAAATTAAAAAAGAAAAAGAAGAAATAGAAATTAATTTAAAAAATATTAAAAATGATAAAAGTAAATTAGAACAAAATTATAATAATTTAATAAAAGAAAAAAAAGATATTGAATTAAAATTAACAAATGTAAGTAAAGAAAAAGTTAATTTACAAAAAGATTTAGAAGGAATAAATAAAGAGAAAGAAAATTTAAAAGTAGATTTAGAAAAAGTTAAAAAAGAAAATTTATATCTTAAAGAAAATTTCAATGGAATAAATGAAGAAAAATTAAATTTAGAAAAAGACTTTAATTTAATAAAAGATGAAAAAAATGAAATTTTAAATAATTTAAATACTTTAAAAAAAGAAAAAGAGATTTTAGAAAAAAATATTAATGATTATGAAAAAGAAAAATTAGAATTAAAGAGAAATTTAAATGAAAGTGAAAAAGAAAAAAATAATTTAAAAAATAATTATGAAGGATTAATAAAAGAAAAACAAAATTTAGAAAATAATATTTCAAATCTTAAAGGAGGAAATACTTCGATAAAAAATAATTTAGATAAAATATTAAATGAAAAAGAAGAAATACAAAAAAATTTAGATAATAAAAAAGAAGAAAATAATACTTTATTAAATAATATGAATATTATAAAAAATGAAAATGAAGAATTACAAAAAAATTTAAATAAAATAAAAGTAGAAAAAGAAAAATTAGAAATAAACTTAGATAATTTAAATAATGAAAAAAATAGTTTAAATAAAAATTATAGTTTAATTCAAGGAGAAAATGAAAAATTACAAAAATATATTAATGATATAAAAAATGAGAAAGATAATATATTAAATGACTTTGAGAAAATAAAAAAAGAAAAAAAAAATTTAGAAAATAATTTAAATGAAATAAAAGGAGGAAATGATAATAATATAAAACAAATAAATTTACTTGAAGAAGAAAAAAATATTCTTGAAAATAATATAAAAAAATTATCTTCAGAAAAAAATTCATTAGAAACAAAATTAAATGGTTTAACAAAAGAAAAAGAAAATTTATTAAATAATTATAATAATATAAATAATGAAAAAGAAACATTATTAAAAAATTATAATGAAATAAGTAAAGAAAAAGAAACTTTATTAAATAATTATAATAATATAAATAAAGAAAAAGAAAACTTTGTAAAACAAAATTTAGAATTAAATAAAGAAAAAAATGAATTAGAACAAAAAATAAATAATTTAAATATAGAAAATAAGAAATATAAAAATAATATAGAAAATATTCAAAAGAATTTAAAAGAAGAAAAAGAAAAATATGAAAATGAAAAAAAAAAAATAGAAAAACAATTAAATGAAGAAAAAGAAAAAGCAATTAATAATAAAAAAGATATGCAAAAATTATTATCAAATGAAAAAGATAGAATCTTAAAAGAAAAAGGAAAATCTCAAAAACTGTTTCAACAAGAAAAAGAAAAAATTATTTCAGAACAACAATTTTTAAGAAGACAAATTGAAAATGAAAAAGAAAGATTATATAAAGAAAAAGCAGAATTAAAAAAACAAATTGAAAAATTAAATAAAGAAAAAGAAAAATATTTACAAGAAAAAAAAAGTTTATCTGAAAAATTAGAAAATATAATTAAAGAAAAAGAAAAAATCGAAAAAGAAAAAAATGAAAAAATAAATAATATTAAAAATGATGAAAATAAAAAAATGAAATTAAATAATATAGAAAAAGAATATCAAAATAAATTTAATAAATTAGAAAATGAAATGGAAGAATTAAAAAAATTAAATGATAATTTAAAAGAAAATAATAATAAAATAAAAGAAGAAAGAGAACAAATTTTAAAGAAAATAGAAATTTTAGAAAAAGAAAAAGAAGATTTTAAATTACAAAAAGAAAAATTAAATAATGAAAATAAAAGATTAATGTTAGAAATAAATAAATTAAATTCAGAAAGTGAAGAATTAAAAAATAATAATGATGATTTATATCTTACTAAAATGAATGATGAAGCAATTAAATTAAATTTACAGGAACAAATAAGTAAATTAAATGATATTAAATTAAAATTAGAAAATGAAAATAAAAGTTATTTAAATAAAATAAAAGAATTAGAAAAAGAAATTGAAAATTTAAAAAAAAAAATAGAAGATAATAATAATGAATTAAATAAAAAAAATAATGTTTTAAATGAAGAAAATAAAAAAGAATTAGAAAATAAAAATATTGAAATTAATCAATTAAAAGAAAAAATTTCTAATATTGAAAAAATAAATAAAGAAAAAGAAGAAAAAGAAAAAAATAAAAGATTAAATTATAAAATTAATAATATTGAAAAAATACATTATTTATTTGAAAAAAAACCAGAAATTCATTCTCAAGAAAATAAAGAAAATGTAGAAGAAATAAATGATTTAAAATTAAAAAATGAAAAACAAGAAAAAGAATTAAAAGAATTAAAAGAAAAAATGACTTTTGAAAATAATGATTTAAAGAATGAAAATGAGAATTTAAAATTAGAAATAAATAAATTAAATGAATTAAATAAAAATTACTCTTCACAAACAAATATTTTCCAAAATGAAATAAAAGATTTAAAAGAAAAAAATGAGAAATTAAAATTAATTCCAGAGTATGAAAATAAAATAAATAAATTAATAAATGAAAAAGATGAAAATGAAGGAGAAAAAATTTTATTAAATTCAGAAATAAAATCTTTAAATGAAAAAATAGAAATAGGAGAAAAAAATTTATTAAATACTAAAACAGAATTAAATAATTTTAAAAATCAATATGATAATTTAAATATAAGTCATGAAAAATTAAAAGAATTAAATAAAGAAAATGAAAAAAAAATTTCTGATTTACAAAATAAATTCGAAGAATATAAAAACAATCAAGATAATATTTTATTAGAAAGACCTACAAAAGAAGAATTAAATAAATTAAAAAATGAATTAGAAAATATTAATAAAGAAAAATTAGAATTAAAAACAAATAATGAAAATTTACAAGAAACAAATAATAATTTAACAAAAGAATTAGGAAAAATAAATTTAGAATTAATGAAATTAAAAACAAATTCAAATTCTAATGATAATCAAAAAAAAATAGAAGAATTAGAAAATTTAATTAAATCAAAAGAAGATATTATAAATAATTTAGAAGAGAATAATAAAAAAACTTCAAATTTAAATATAGTAGAACAACAAAAAAATAAAATTAAAATAAATAATTTAGAAAATCAAGTAACAACATTAAATGATGATTTAATTAAATTACAAGATGAAATAGATGAAAAAAATAATAAAATAGAAGAATTAGAAATAAAAGTAAAAAAAACAGAAATTGAAAAAGAAAAAATAGAAAAAAAATTAAATGATAGTATAATAGAAAATAAAAAGAATAATGAAATAATAAAAGATGAAACAAATAATAAAATAAATATATTATTAAATGAAAAAAAAAACTTAGAAGAAAATATTTTAAAATTAAATTCAGAAATAGATAATTTAAAAGAAACAATAAATAAATATGAAAATGAAAAATTAAAATTAACAAAAGAAATAAATAATTTACAAGATGCTTTAAATACAAGAGCAGAACAAGATATATATAAACAAGAACAAATGGAATATTTATTAAATAAAGGTTATGATGAAAAAGATAATTTAGATGAATTAAGGAAAAAAAATTTAAATTTAAGATTACAATTAAAAGATAATCAAGATTTATTAAATAGAGCTCAACAATGTATTAAAAAAGCAGAATATTTTGATAATTGTGCTGTTTATGGTAAAGTTTTAATTAAAAATTTTCAACCTAATAATAATGAAGAATTAGAAAGTTTTAATAAATTAAAAAATATATTTATTGAAACTCAAAATGGAACGAAAAATTATTCTGGATTTGATAAAAATAATATTAATTTAGAAGGAAATGAAAAAAAGAAAAAAAAATTATTTGGTTTATTTGAATAAATTATATTTTTAATAACTTTTATATTTTTGTTTTTTATTTTTTATTTTATGTTTAGAATAAATAAAAAAATTAAAATAATATTTTATTATTATTTCTTTTTATTATTTTATTAAAATCTTTTTTAAATTTGAATATCATATATATTAATTTAACAATCAATTGATTATTTATAAAACAAAATCTTCTAAATTTTCAAAATCATCAATTGGATTTTTATCATATTGTTTTTTATTATTTTTAGAAATTTCAGATATATTATCATCATTTAATAAAGCATTAAAAGCTTCTTCTCTAACTCTATCATGAATTAAAGGACCTTCTTTTTGAACAACTTCTTTTTGAGCAGCCATTTTTCTTTTAAAATTTCTAGTAAATTCATCTTCTTCTTCTTCTTTTTCTTCTTTTTCTTCTTCTATATTATCTTTACTAAAATTATGTTCTTTACTTAATTTTCTATTTAAATTTTCATCTTCGTGTTTATCATCATTTTTAATTGATGATATTCCAGATGTATTTAAAATATTATCTTTAATGTTATTATTATTTATATTATCATTATTATTTTCTTTAGGTTGTTCAAATATATTTTTTTGTTCTTGTTCTTCATCTTCAACATAATAATTATCATTTATATTATCATTTAAATTATTATTATTTATATCATTATTATTTAAGTTATTGTCTATTATTGGATTCATTATATTTTTTCTTTCTAAATTAGATGGTAATTCTTCTTTTTCTAAAAACATTTCTACATTTCGATTATCTTCTAATTGTAAATCTTCTAATTCTTTTAATTGTTTTTCAATTTCTTTTTGTTTTTCAATTTCTTCTTGCCTTTCGATTTCTTTTTGTCTTTCAATTTCTTTTTGTCTTTCAATTTCTTTTTGTCTTTCAATTTCTTTTAATCTTTCTTTTTCTCTTAATTTTTCTAATTCTCTTTGTTTTTCTAATTCTTTTTCTCTTTCTTTTTGAATTTCTTTTAATCTTTCATTTTGATATTCTTCTAATCTTTTTTTTTCTTCTTCTTCTTTTTGTTTTTCAATTTCTTTTTGTTTTTCTAATTCTTTTAGTTTTTCTAATTCTTTTTGTTTTTCTAATTCTTTTTGTTTTTCTAATTCTTTTTGTTTTTCTAATTCTTTTAATCTTTCTTTTTCTAATTCTTTTAATCTTTCATTTTCTAATTCTTTTAATTTTTGTTTTTCTAATTCTTTTAATCTTTCATTTTCTTTTTCTTTTTGTTCAAATGGATTCTTTTCTTTATTATTTAAAAATATATTTTCTTTTTTATCATTTTGAATTAAATCATTTAATTTAAAATTGAAATTTGGTTTTCTTCCTTTATTAATTTGAACTGGTGGTAAAACTCCTTTTTGTTCAATAATATTATTTCTATTTAATTCTGAATTTTTTATTTTTGTTTCTTCTTTTTTTTCATTATTTACTAATATATTATCTTTGTTTTCATTTAAAATCACATTATCATTAAACTTTTCAATTGGTTTTTTAATTTCATAAATATTATTATTATTATTATACTTTTCAATAGGTTTTTTATTTTCGAAATTATTATTATTATTATTATTATAATTATATATATTATAATTATTATAATTTTTAATATTTTGAACTTGAATTTGATTATTTTTTTCATTTTGAATTTTTCTATAATTTTCTTCTTCTCTTATTTTAATTTTTTCTTCTTCATTTTTTTTTTTAATTAATTCTCTCATTTTTTTTTCTTCTTCTTTAGCTTTTAATTCTTCATTTTGCATTTTAATAATAGGTTCATAAATTTCATCAATTTGATTTTTTAATTTTTCATTTTTAGTACTTTCAATTTTAAATTCTCTTAACAAACTTAATTTTTCTTTTTCTTTTTCAAATAATATTTTTTCTTTTTTAGAAATAGCATTTTCATATTTAGATTTATTAGTTTCAAAAGCACTTTCTAAAATTTGAAATTTTTTAGATAAATTTTCTTTAGTTTTCTTTTTCTCTTTTTCTTCTTTTTGAGCTTCAGAAACTTTTTTAAATTCAGTAATATTATACATATCTTTTGCCATTTCTTCAATTCTATTTTTAAAATTTTTTAATTCTTCTAATTTAGCATCATAATCTTTTTGTTTTTGTTTATTTTTTTCTATATTATTAACTACTTTATCATATTCTTTTTTTAATTTTTCATAATCATTCTCAAATCTTTTCAATTGAACTTGTCTTGTATTAGGATTCTTTAATTGTCTTTCAAATCTATATTCATTTATTTTTTGTAATTGTTTTAAATTATGATTTTCTCTTTCATAGAAATTAATATCACTAATTATTTTTCTTTTTTCAAATTCTAAATTTTCTTCTAATTCAGGATTTTTAAATTTATTTATTTTATCTTGTAATTTCAAATATTCATTTTCATATCTATTAATTATTTTTTCATTATTAATTGAAGGATCTGAAATTTGTTCATTTTCTTTATTATTATTATTATTCGTATATTTTGATTTTACTGTTAATTTAGTTCCTTTTGTTATTAAAGTTGTTATTTTATTTAATTGAGTAAATAAAGATAACATTTTTACATTTTGTTTACTTAAATCTATTTCATTTTCTGTTTCAGATTCTATTATTGAATCTATTTCACTTTTTATTTTTAAATATAATATTTCTGCTTGTTCATAATATGGAATATTTTTTCTTTGATTTTCTTTATTGTTATCATTATTATTTATACTATTTTGAGAATAATTGGATTTGTAAAAATTGGAATTATTATTATTTGTTTTTTTCTTTACCGTTGATGTCAAACTTGGATTTTTACTTATTGTTTTTTTTTCTAATTTTACTTCATTTGTATCTATTCCTTTTTCTTTTAATTCATTTTTCTTTTCTTTTTCTTTAATAGCATTTGTTCCTGTAATAAAAGTTCCTTCATCTTCAAAATCATTATATTCTTCTTCATTTTCTTCTTTTTTATTATTATTATTATCATTAATTATATTTTCATTATTTTCATTATTTGAATTATTTAAATTGTTATCTTCTTCTTCATTTGATTTATTTAAAAAGTTCTCTTCGTTAAAATCATTAAAATTTTTTTCTTCATTTAAATCATTTAAATTATTCTCTTCTTCATTATTAAAAATTTCATCATTATTATCTTCTATTTTTTCATTTGAATCATTTAAATTGTTATTTTCATTAATATCATTATTAAGATTATCTATGGGAATTTCTTCAACTTTTTCATTTTGAAAATTATTATCTTCTTTAATTTCATTTTCATTATCTAAATCTTCGAAAATATTAGTTGAATTTTTTTTACTATTATAATAAACTCCAAAATCTTTGGTTCTTGGTTGATCAGAATCTAATAAATCATCAATATCAAAATCGTTTTTATTTTTATTATTTTTATTATTTTCATTTTTATTTAATTTTTCATCTACCTCAACATCATCAAAATATGATAAATTATCATTATCTTTATTATTATTATCATTTAGCATATTATTTTTTACATTTTCTTCATTCTTATTTGAATGAATATTATCTTCTCCATAATCTAATATCTCATCAATATCATCATCCATTTCGTTTTTTAATTTAAGTTATTTTCAATTAATTAATTAAAAATAATTCAAAAAAACAACTAAATTTTAAATCAATAAAAATTGATTAGAAAAATAATAAAAATAAAAAGATAAAAATTTAATAATTTTTTTTATAAAATAAATTTCCTATAATACTTAATATCAAATCAATTAAATGGAAGAAAGAGAAAGTATAGAAGATGATTTTAATGAAATTAATGATAAAACTCCTTTTATTCATAATACACAAACTTATATTAAAAAAAGAAATTTAAATAAAAAAATAATATTATCAGAAGCTCCTCATGAAACAAGTTATAATAATAAAAAAAAGCAAAAATATTTTTCAAATTTAAACGATGAAAAAGTGTTTAAAATTGCTTTAGAAAAATATGAAAGTAATCAAAAGAAAAGTAATATAATTAATACAAATAATAATAATTATTTTTTAAATAAAAATAATATAAAAAAAAAATCAAATATACAATTAAATAAAGATTTAATTAAATATGCAGAGCCTAGATCAACAGTAAAATTTTCTTATAAAATTCAACCGAAAATTTTAGATAATAATAATGAAAGTGAAAGTGAAGAAGAAAGTACAAGTGAAAATTGTATTCAATATAAAAGTAAAAATGATACTCAAATTACAAGAACAACAAATCAAACTTTATCAAAAGAATCTATTAATTTGAATTTAAAAGAAAGTAATATTAATTTAGAAGAATATGATTTTAAAATTGATTCTAATTTATTAAATTTTGAAAATTTTGTTTTCATTGATAATTTATATATGGATTTAAAAAAAGATTTAGAAATTAATAAAATGGAAATTATTCAAAATAAATTATCTATTTTAAAAGATTTTTTTGAAGTTTTTAATAATAAAAATAATATTGAGTTATTTCAAGTTTTTGAAAATTATTCTGATAATAATATTATTCAAAAATGTGTGAAAGAATTTATTTTACTACAATATATATATTTGTTTATTTTTATTATTATTATTATATTTGAAGAAAATAAAGAAATTTATTTATCTGGAATTAAAAATTGTGCTTTTTATTATTCTCAAAATTATTTATCTTTTGTTTTAATATGTTTAAATAAAAGTCAATTAACTGAAGAAAAAAAAAATGATGACAATTATAATAAAATAATAAAAAAATTAGAAGAAAATAAAACATGGTTAAATAACTTAAATTGTAAAAAAATAATCTCAAACAATAATAAAATCTCAAAACAAATAATGAAAAATATATTAAATACAATAAAAGATTATTACCATAATAATGAAAACTTAAAAGAAAAATACCCTTTTATAGAAAGTAATATAAATTTATTAAATGCATATATAAAATCTTTAAAAAAATTAAAAATAAAAGAAACAATAAATGAAATATTCCAAAATCAAAATATAAAAGAATTATTAGAAAATACAATAAATCAATCTTATTTAAATAAGAATAATACAGAGAATGAAAATGAAGAAAATAAAGAAGAAAAACCAACTCCACCATATTTAAAAAAAATAAATGAAAAATATAAATATACTTTAGTTTTAGATTTAGATGAAACTTTAGTTCATTATGTAGAAGATGAAGAATCAGCATATATACAAGTAAGACCTGGAACTGAAGATTTTATTTTAGATTTATCTAATTATTATGAAATAGTTATTTTTACTGCAGCTTTAAAAAATTATGCTGATATTGTTATTGATAGTATTGATCCTAATAAAAAAATAATTTATAGATTATATAGAAATTATACTATTAAAGTTGGAGATATTAATTTTAAAGATTTAAGTAAATTAGGAAGAGATTTAAAAAAAGTTATTATTATTGATAATAATTCAGCGAATTTTGGTTTGCAACCTAAAAATGGTTTAAAAATTAAAGATTTTGAAGGTGATGAAAATGATGAAGAATTGGATTATTTAAAAGAAGATTTAATTCAATTATATAATTATCATCCTGATGATGTTAGAGTTTATATTCCTGATATTCAAAAAAAAATGGATAAAAGATGTGAAAATAATAATGATGTTTGTTTATAATTTTAAAAATTAAATATAAAAT
The DNA here is from genome assembly GCA_023807065.1 of Isotricha intestinalis. Taxonomy (NCBI): domain Eukaryota; phylum Ciliophora; class Litostomatea; order Vestibuliferida; family Isotrichidae; genus Isotricha; species Isotricha intestinalis. The sequence goes on from JAJJLU010000331.1 coordinate 18,025, forward strand.
TTTTTTTTAAATTATAAATTGTAGAATTTATATTTTAATTATTTAATATTTTAATGAAATTATTTTTTTTTTAATTTTCTTAATGTTTAAATGATTTGAATAATATGATATAAAATAAATTAAGTGAAATATATAATTTAAATTGAAATTTTTTTGAAAAATCAAAAGCTTAAATTAAATTATTAATTAAAAAAAATGTTTATATATTTTCTTAAAAATCATTTACATTTCTTAAATTCCAAAAAAATCAAATCAAATCAAAATAAATAATAAGTTTATTTTAATAATTTATATAATTGAAATTAAATTTAATCAATAAATAACTTATTTTAAGAAATTGAATTTCAAATAATACTTTAAAAATATATTTATTTTACTTAAAAGGTTAAAAATTATTATTTATAATTTTTTTGACTTTATATTGATTTTTGAAAAAATCATTTTTCAATGAATTTAATTGAAAAACACCTTAAATCTTTCTTTATAAAATTTATTTATTTGTTAATAATGATAAAAGAAAATATTCATATTAATGAAAATAAAAAAATGATTCAATAAATAGAGATTGGTTTGAATTATCTAAAACTAAAGTTTTAATCATGTTAAATTTATAATATTAATTTTGGTACGAATTTGTTTTCTATTTGAAAATATAAATAATAATATATTTATTATATTTATATTTAAAAATTTATATTATTTTTAAATGCCAAAGAATGAGGAAAATTTATTAAAAGAAAAAATAACTTCTTTCTTTAATTCAAATTTTAATAAATTTTTTAATAAACTTGAAAATGATATAAATAAAATTGAGGAAATTAAATATGATTTTTATGATAATTGCATTAAAGAATATTCATTGTTAGAAGAAAAATTAATAGAAATAAAAAATAAACCAAATACAAAAAGGGAAAGTTTAAAAAATCAAGAAAAAAATAATATAAATCCCTGTGTGAAAGAAACTACAAAGAAAAATCAACATATTTTAAATAAATCCTGTGATCATATAATAGATAATAAAAATGATATTAAAAAAAAGGATAAAAATACAAAAGGAAAAAATCATATTTTTATTAAACATATTACTAATTTTAATAATTATAAATTGAATAACAATACTCCTCCAAATTCTCAAAGAGAAAGACCTAAAACTCCAATATATCTTATAAAAGATTCTAAGAAAGATTTAAATTTAAAAAAAAATAAAAAAAATAATTCACAAAAAAAAAATGAAAAAAGTATTATTCTTGAAAATAATGATAATCTAAAAGAAGAAAACAATGTTTTAACAAAACAAAAATTAAATAATAATATTCAAAATGTTAAAATTCATTTAAAAACAAAAGAAAAAATAAATAAACCTAATTTTATGTATCCAATTCCAAATTCTTTGATTAATTCAAAAATTTTATCTTGTTTATATTTATGTATTAAAAATAATTTTTTAACTGATAAAGAAAAAGCTAAATTATTAATTTCAAATAAAGAATTATATAAAATTGAAAAAAATAATCTTGAAAAAATAAGAGATATTAATAATAAAGAATTAATAGAAAACAAAAATTTTATTCCTTCAAAAACAGCTTTAAACAGTTTAATATTTATAACAAAAGAAGAAATTTTATCTTTGGTAAAAAGTAATTTAATTCCTTTAGAAATAACTTTAATATTTAAATTAATATATATAATAATTGATGAGAACTATAACGGAGAAGGAATTAACAAATTAATAGAAAATTTAGTAAAATTTATTCTTCCTAAATATAAGAGTAGAGAATTAAAAAATTTGTTGATAAATTATTTTAATCTTCATAAAAATTTAAATTTAAATAAAACAAAAATTGAAAAAATCAGAAATATAATAATCAAAAACCCAAAAATCATCTCAAATAAAGATATTAAAAAACTAAATAGACCTATATCATATATTACATATTTATTAAAAGAAATTAATGATTTTATAAATCAAAATTATAATTAATATTATAAATAATAAATTATTATTTTATTATAAAAAATGTAAAAAATATGAATTTATATTAATTATTTAATATTATTTTAAGAAAAATATTATAAATGAAAAATAAATATTAATATTACTTATTCAATATATATTTTTTACTAATAAATATAAATTATATATATAATTCAAATATAATGAAAGATGATTATAAAAAATCATTTTCAGAAAAATATCCAAAAAAAGAGAATCAAAAAAATGATGAGCAAAAAGATTTATTATCAATAACAGAATTACTCTTAACATCAAAAGAAAAATTTAAATTAAAATCAATAGATGATTTAAATGAAAGATCAAAAGAATTAAAACATATTCAAAAAATTGATGTTTCAGGGAATTATTTATCAAAAATTATTTTAAAAAATTTTCCATCATTAAAGACTTTAATTGCATCAAAAAATATGATTCAAGAAGTACATTTAAATTTACCACAATTAAGAATATTAGATTTAAACTCTAATTTAATTAAAACAATTCCAGATTTTACTAAAACTCCACAATTAAGAGAATTAAATTTATCAAAGAATTTAATATCAATTATAAAATTAGAAGATGTTAAAATTTTAAAAAATACTTTAATTAAATTAGATCTTTCATATAATAAAATAAATTTTGATTCTGCAAATGAATTTATTTCAATTGTTGATGGTTTAAAATTTTTTGATTTATTAGAATTTTCAATCCAAGGTAATTTATTTAATGAACAAAATGATGCTCTTAAAAATTCATATAAAACATTTTTAAAACTTAATTTTAAAAAATTATTATTGTTAAACGGAGAAGCTGTATCTTCAACAGAACAATTAATTGTAAATCAAGATGAAGTAACTAAACAAATGTTATTAGAACAAGATTTTCAAAATAGAAATAAAAAAAATTTATCAGATGATGAAGAAATTAAAATTAATGTAAAAGATACTATGTTATTAAGAAAAAATTATGGTGAAGAAAAAGAAAATTTAAGAGAATCTAAACCTTCAGTTAATGCATCTGAAAATCAATCTGAAAATGCTGTAGCCTTTTCTGAAACTGTATTAAAGTTTATGAAAATAAATAAAATTATAAATCAATTAGTAATGTATAATGGAGAAAATCAAAATTTATATTTTAAATTATTAAATGAAGTAAATGATGCTATTCAATTTAAAGAAAAATTAAATAAAAGAGAAGCAGAAACTATTAAAAATTTATATAATTCTTTTTTAATGAATTGTAATGAATTATTATGTTTAAATCCAAAATATGAAGATCAAATATTAAAACTATTAGCTCAATTTTCTTTAATTCCTTATTTAAATTTTTGTCAAACAACTCTTGAATTTTTAAAGTCTTATGTTTATACAAATGAAGATAAAAAATTAGTTGTGAAAGATATAATTGAAAATATTGTTGTTTCGGGTTTACAATTAAAATCTGAAATTGATTATGATATGAATAATAAATTAGTTAGTTTTTTTAAAGAAACTGAAATTTCAAGTTATCTATTATATCAAAATTTAATATTAAATATAATTAAAAATTTAGCAAAAAAAAATGAAGAAATTGATAAAATAGAGAAAAGAAGAAGAGAAAGAAATGGACAATATATAGGAAAAATAAGAAAAGAATCAAATTTAAAAGGATATGTAGATTTATTGGATTTTATAATAGAATATTTAAAAAGTGAAAATGAAATTTATAAAGAAAAAAAATCTCAATTAAATGAAGAAACATTTAATCAGAATAATGAGAATAATGACAATAATGATGATAAAAAATCAGTTATTTCAGAAGATGGAAATATAGATAAAACAGATGAAGCTACAATAAATAGTTATATTATAGGAGAGAAAAATTTAGGTAATTTTGAATTACAAATTGGAAATGATTCAAATGAAAAAATATTAAAAATTTTAGATATTTATGAAAATTATGAATATAAATTAAATAGTGAATATACTATTGGAGAAAAAGGAAATATATTTGGAAGACCTTTATTTGAAGATATTGCAAATAAACATCAATTAGTTGATATTAAAATATGTTCTAATCAAAAAAAAAATCAATTTAAAGATATTACTTTTATTTATATTTTTCTTAATATTCTAAGAGAAGCATATAATAATATTAAAGATTGTAAAATATATTTTCCTTCTATTATGGAAAAAGAAGAAGAAGAATATAAATTATATCATAAAAAATTTTTCAAAGAAATTGAATTATTAAAAACTTTAATTTCTACATTTAATGTAGAACAATACAAATATAATTCTTTATTAATTGAATGTGATGTAGAGAAAATTATTGAAATTTTAGATAATTTTGTTAAAGAAATAATAGAAGAAAAATCAGATGGAGTTCCATATGATAAAATAATATTAAAATCAGTTTATCAAACAAAAGATTCAAGATTTATTGATAAAAGTCAAATGTTTTTTAAAGATTTACCTAAAATTTTACATTGTATAGGAACTTTATTAGCTTTTTTAAAAGAAAGAGAATTTAAATCAAAAATTGATTCTAATATTTTAGATAAATATTATTATGTTTTAAAGCAAGAACAAGCTGATCCTTTTATTCTTATTGGAACTTGCAAATTAATGAATGATATTTTAAAATGTCATCATTTTTATAATAATGAATTAACTTTTGCAAAAGTTTTAGTTAATTCACATAATTTTGAAAATTTATTAAATTATATTGATAGAAATAAAAAACAATATGTGATAGCAATTGAAAAAATAGAATCTGAGAAATTAATTGAAGAAAGGAAAGAAAAAAAAGATAAAAAATATGATAATAAAGTTAAAGTGAAATTAAAATCAAAAGGATTAGAATTTGAATCGATAAATTCAAAAGAAATTTTTGAATTCTTTTTATCAATAATAGATATATTTTTAACATTAAGTAAATTAAATTCATTAATAGATTATAAAATAATTAGAAAATTAGAAGATTTGATAATAGCTTTAAAACCATCTTATTTATTTAATGTATTAGGAAATTGTTTAAAAATGCTTCATAATGATGAAATACGTACAAAAGCAATAGAAACTTTATTTCATTCAGAACCAAAATATATAAGTTATGAAATAATAAAATTAATATTAGATATATTAAAAAATTATAAAGATAGTGTAACCGAAGGACAAACTGAATTTGTTTTAAGTTTATCATATTTAACTTTAACAAATAAATTATTATATGCTATTTCAAATAAAGAGGAAGAAGGTTATGATACTTTTAAACAAGCTGTTTCTTTAGGAATTAATTTTTTAGATATTAATTCACATAGACAAGTAAATGAATCAAAAGAAGAAAAACAAAAAAATTCACTTTCATCATGTATTATTGTATTTTTATCTTCAGCAAGTAGAATTCCAGAAATTTATAGTGAATTATTTAATGATAAAAGTGAAAAATTTTCATATTTAAAAAAAATATTAAGTAATGATTATTTTTTCTTTAATGAATCTACATATTATCCAATTGAAATAGAAAGAACATATTTAGGTAATTATTTATTTGTTTTATTTAATACAATGGAAAGTAATGATTCAATTCCTCCTTATTCATATCCTTTTCTAAGAATATTAATGAAAATATCTGATATAATAGGTTACTGTGATGATGCTTCATATCCTAATTTTTCTCAAAATAATGATATGGATATATTATTTAGAAAAGTGTTACAAATATCTAAAGATAGATTTTTTATTAAAGTTAGAAATGAAACTCAAAATTGGTATCATTTTTATACTTCTTGTGCAAATAAATTCGAAGAAATTAAAAATCCTGAATTAATTAATTTTTTAGAAGAAGATAATGAATTTGAATATGGACATATTGAAAAAAAGGAAAAACCTAAAAAAAAAAATATGAATTTAAAAAATTTCGATGAAAAAGATAATAGTAATAAAGTTGATAAAAATTTAGAAAGTTTAATTTTAGATGAATTTGAAGATAAAAGAATTAAAACTTATATGAATGAAGCTTTTTTCCCAAAATTATCTATTAAAGAATTATTAAATGAACAAGTTAATTATTTAGTGTATTTTCAAAATTTATTTTATTATTTATTAGGTGAAAATTCCAATATAAAAGATGATACAATTCAAAATGAATTAAAAAGAAAATATTATACTCCTATTTTAGAAAGTGAAAAAATTTTTGATGAATTCATAAATTATAAAAATTATGGTAATATAAAAACAATAATTGGAGATATAAAACATTATTCAAGTGAAATTCCTTTTTCTTATTATTTAAGTAAAATATCAATGAGAAAATTAAAAAATAAAGATTTAGAATCTTATATGAAAAGTTCAAATCAATTAGTATTTGAATTGGAAAATCAAAAAGATGAAAAAATAAATAATTTCTTATTTAAAAATGATTTAACTTCATATGAATTATATGGAGTTAAAGAAGGAAGTAAAAGAAGAGAAATTGATGAAAATGTTAATAATCCACATTTAAGAAGTTTAATTATATCTTGTTTTTTTAGAGGAGTTTATGCTATATTAATTTCTCCTTCTATTAAAATGAGAAATGATTTTGTTATTAATATATTCTTTGATGATAAATATAAATATTTACTTTTATATGCTGGAACTCAAAAAATGTATATGAATTATAATATGTTTATGATTATTGAAAAATTATTTAATATTGAAAATTTACATATTATTAAAAAAGCTTGTTCTTTTACTATTGACAAAGAAAATCCAAAAAATAATAAAATTAAGAAATTCAATGAAATTATTTTTTTCGCAGAAGAAAAATGTGAAAATTCTGAACTTAAATTAAATGCTGAATTAAATTTATTTCATAAATATTATATCACAGCACTTTATTTAGAAAGGGAAATTAATAAAAATAAAAGATCAGGATTAAATGATTTATTATTTTTATTAAATTTTGAAAGAACTATGAATTCTTTTGTCAATTCCTATTGGCAAATAAATTTCCAATATATTGATTATGAATTTAGATATAATAACATAATAAAAAAAATTTCAAAAAAGGAAACTTTTCACTTTTTATTTAAAGCAATTAATCAATTAAAAAGATATTCTATTTTTTGTTTTAATTTATTAAAAAAATATATGCATAATTATTATGAAATGCAAGAAAGAGTTTTATATAATATTGGAATAGGAGAAATTGAAGAGGTTAATAAATTTATGAATGAAAGAAAAAGAAATTATCTTTTATATCTTGGAAAAAATGAATTTGAAATCAAAAAAATTTATGAATTATTATGTTTATTTAGAGATATTGATGAAAATGTTGATATAATGATTTTATATATTTTACTTGATTTAAAATCAGAAAAATTTAATATTGAAAAGATTCTTCTTGGAAAAGATGATAATTCAATTACTCCAAGTGATATTGAAAAAATAAAAAAATTAAAATTGATAAAAAGAATTTCTTTGAATCAAGAAATACTATATTCTAATTTTGAAAAAATATTATATGATGAAAAATTAGTAAAAACAATTACTGAAATGAATATAAATTTAACTAATAATATTATGGAATTAATTCATTTTAAAAAAGAAATTATACAAAAATTTTTACCTAAAGAAGAAATTTTTATTATAGAAGCTTATAAATGTATTTGTAGTGAAATAATAACTCATGAAAAATTAGAAGGAAAAATTCCTGAAGATTTTATTTTAGCTTTAACAAAAGATATGATTTTTTTAATTAAAATAATATCAGTAGAAACTACAGATTCAAGTGGAGAAAAAATAACAATAAAAAAATTAGATTTTAATGATGAATCACATAAATATAAAAGTGAAGAAACCAAAAATAATAATGAAAGTGAAAAAGAATATAATACAAAAAATACTTCATTTACTTTAGATATTAAATTAATAAATACAATATTTGTATATGATTATAGTAATAAATTATATATTAAAAGAGAAAATGGAACTTATTTTTCAATTTTATTTCCTTCTAATACATATACTATTTCATTTTTAAAATATATTAGAATATTAAATGGAGAAATAAAAATAATTAAAAGTGATTATTTGAAAGATTTAATTACTGAAGTAGAAAATTTAGATAATAGAATAAGTCAATTTATATCTAATAAAATAGCAAATAATATTATGACAGATACTCAAATTATTCAAAATGCTCAAAAAATTATGATTGAAGAATTAAAAAAATATTCTAAAGTTAATGTTAGAATAACTAATGCATTTGAAGAAAACATATATAAAAGCTTTTATAAAAATTGGTTTATTAATGAAAATATTATTATGACAAGTAATGATTATATTATATATTTTTCTGATTATTGTGTATATTTAATATCTGAAGATAAAGAAATTAGAAAAAAAATTAATATTGATTTTTATGGTTCTAATGTTAAAGTAGCAGAGAAAAATATATATAAAATTGTTGATAAAATCTTTTATGCTGATATTGAAGAAGTTAAAAATAATTTTACTAATTTAAAAATGACAATTAAAGATAAAGGTAAAAAATTTGAATTATCATTTTATGAAAAATACGAAATGTTCCTTACAAATGTAAATTTAATTTATATTGATAATTTTACAATTGAAAAAAATCTTAAATTGAAAAAGAAAAAAAATAAAGTAAATAAATATAATACAGATGATGGTCTTTAAATATTATAAAATATTATAAGAATAAAATGAATTATTTAATTTAAATTTTTTATTAAATTAATGTAAATAATATAAGTATTAATCATTATTATATTTTGATTTAGATAAAGTTAATGGAATATTGATCAATTGTTTCCAATAAATATTTTGATATATATTTAATAAATTTTTCTTATAAACCTTTTTAGAAAGTTTTGAAGAAAAATATTTATTCATATAAATTTTTTTATTTATTTTAAAAGTACTAATTACATTTGATTTATGAAGATTTATAATATAACCAATATTTTCAGAAACATCAATCAAAAAAATTATAAATTCATTATAAGGAATCAAATTAAAATTATTTGCAAAATTATTATATTCACTAATATAACATTTTTCCCAATAAAAATTTTTTTCATGATTTATTGTTATATACTCAGCTGAATAATCTAAATTTTTTCCTCCATTATTAAAAACAATTAATTTATCATCATTAAGAATTGCCATTTTTTTTGAAATCAATTGTTCATTTAATTCAGGAAAATCATCCCAACGTTGAAATTGAATATCATATTTAAAACATAATTTTGAATATTCATTCTTTAGAAATTTACCTCCTATTAAATATATATAATTTTTATGTAAGATTGTATCAAATTCTATTAATGGTAATGTTATATTTGGTAAATGTTCTATTTCATTTGTAAATATATTTAATCTTTTAAAATGTGAACTTATTTTCTTTTCTTCTCCAAAACAATATATATATTCTCCGTTTCTATCTGATATAAAAGTCTTTGAAGTTAATTCATTTAATTTTTGGAAATTGAAAATTCTTTTTAAATTCGTATCATATATACATTTATTTTTGAATTTATCTTTTATGATTATATATTTTTTTTGGTAGTAAAATGTTTTATTTAATATTGAATAAAAATAACCTTGACTTAAATAATTTATTAATGAATTTTCAAAAATTTTTTTAACTAATAATAAAATATATTGTTGATCATTTTTTAAATCATTTATTACTGTTTTTAATTTATGATTTTGAACTAAATAATTTGAAAATAAAGTTTTCAAAGAATTTAAAAATGAGGTTTTTTCAACTATATTTTTTTTTTTTTTAATTTCATTATTTAAAAATTGAATTTTCTCATTGACTTGGATTTTAATATTTGAATAGTTAGAATAATATTTTATATTATTAAATAAAAGATTTCTTATATTTTCATAATTATTTGTTTCAAAAGAATTTTCAAAAAAAATTTTTAAATATTCAATTAACTTACTATAATTATTATCCATTTCTTTTTTATAATAATGAAAACGATTTTTGATTAATTTAAAATGTTTATTACTTAATTCCAAAGTAAAATTATCATGATTTTTTTCTAAATGTTCTTTATCATTTAAAATAATTTTTTTACATTTTTGGCAAAAAAATTTTTTAATTTCATTACGATTTATAAAACTCATATTATATTCTAATAAAGAGTTATTAATTTTAATATCACTATTTTTTAATTTAACTTTAATTTCACAAAAAGGACATTTAAATTTGAAAGATTTTTCTTCTTTAATATTATCATTATCATTTATTATATAATTAAAATTATCATCATTAACTTCACTATCATCATTATTATCATTTGAAGAAGATGATTTTTCTTCATTTTCATTATTATTATCAAGATCTAAATTATTATCATCTTCTTCTTCTTCATTGTTTTCTTCATTTAAATTATTATTAATTTTATTATCTAATATATTATCAGAATTAAAATTATCCAAATTATCTAATGAACAATTAAAAAAATCAAAACTTTGATTATGACTTAAATTCTTTTCACTTATTATTTTATTATCTTGACATGAATTTTGAATTATTGTATCTGATGAATCAGAGAAATTTAAATTTGTTTTTTTTTTAACATTTTCTTCATCATCACTTAATAAAATATCAATATCAAATTCTGGTCTAAATATTTTTATATTTAATTTATCAAAATAACTACATTTACTTTTGGATAAAAATGATTCATTATCTTCGTTTAAACATTCACTTTTTATTCTTTCAATACATTGAAAACATAATGTATGTCCGCATGGAAGAAAATATGGAATATGTAAATTTGAAAATATATTATTACATATTTTACATTTCACTTTTTCCATTTAATTTATTAAATTGAATATTTATTTTATTAAATAATTATTTTTTAAACATAAAGAATAAAAACATTTTTAAATTATTTAGTATTAAATTATGGGATGTGGTTCATCTAAAATTTTAAATGAAAAAAAATATTTACATCAAAAAAATATTAAATTAGATTTTGATGATGATAATACAGAATTAAATAGAGTTCAAAACATTATATCTTTAATAACAAATATAAGAAATAGAATAATATATAAATTTCATAGATTAATTTATAAAAGTGGAGCTTGTTTATTCCTTCAACCAACAATAATTTTATGTTTAAAATGTATTTTTTATAAAATTTCTGCTGATTTTAATGGCTTTCAAAAGGCAAATATTATTTATATGGAAGATCCTCCTTATTTAAAAACAAATTTAGGAATTTATACTAAATATACAAAATCTATTTTATTAGAATTATTTGACTTTATTGTTGAATTAAATGGTTATAAAACTATATTGAAAAAAATAGATAAAGATTCTGCAGAATTATTATATATTGCTTTTGAAAAAAAAGGGAATCTCTCTCAAAATAATATTAATAAAATAAATGAAGCAATGTATTATTTTAAACAAATGACAAAATTAAGAGAAGATATATTAAAAGATTATAAACAAGAAGTTTATAATTATATTAAACAACCAGATTTATATATTCAAAATATAGATTATATTGGATTAGATGCTGTTCAAAATAATATATCTGATATTTATGAAATTGTTATGCTTAAAAAAAATGAAATTTCTGAATTTGATGAAGTTGATTCTAAAAAGAATAAAATGCATTTAAGCATTGATGAAGGTAAAAATGAATGGCAGAAAATAATAGATCAAGATAAAGATGAACCTTTATTTCTTTCAGAATAAAAAATAATAAAACAATTTCCTATTTTTATTCACAATTTTATATTTTGAAAAAATTTAATTATTAGTGTTTATTGCTCATTCAAACCAAATATATATTAACATATTATTATTGAAATTATTATACTAATTATGAATTTTTAAATATATATATTATTAAATAAGTTAAATAAATAGCTAACCTAAAATAATAACTTTAAAACTAAATTATCTATTAAACTAATATAATTTAAAAAATATATTTGATATCGTTTGTGAATATTTCAAAATATATTATTCTATTTTAGAAAACGTCAACTAGTTACAATTAATTAAAAAAAGAAAAACTAAATATATTAAATATATTAAGAATAATTATTAAATATTCAATAAATTAAAAAAAATTTAAAGTCATCAAAAATTAATAAAAATTGTTTTTATTTTTTCAAAGGTGGAGCATAAAATTAAAATAGAAAGAAAATATAATAGAAATATAATACAAAATTTAATATTAATTTAATATAATAGATATATAAAGAAAAGTTTAATTCTTCAAGAAATTCAATCAATATGATGAAAAAAAAATTATTTAAATTTAATGAAGCTAATTAAACTTTTAAAAACAAAGACTTAAAAAAATGAAATTCTACAAAAAAGAAATAAATATATGTTTCTAAAAAGAGAGAAAGTAATAAATCCAGTTAAATCTCAAGAAATAAATTTTTTAAAATAACAAAAAAATAAAATTAGAATAAAATAAATCAACTTAACTAAGAAAAATTATAATATATATAAATAAAAGATAATAATATTATCTTATATTTTTTCTAATTGAAATATTATTAAATTAACAATTATTTAAAAAAAAATGTTTTATATTTCCAATACTATAATAGGAAAACTTTTCATTCTAACATCTTCAATTTGCATATTAATAATCTCAATAATATATTATTATTCAACAACCCAAAATATATATAAAGGGACAATAAAAATAAAAAATCAATTTTTATCAAATCCAATATATATATACACAGATAATAATGGTTTTACTCATATAAAAGCAAAAAATAAAAAAGATGCTTTTTTCGGTATTGGAATATCTCATGCAAGAGATAGATTATTTCAAATGGATATGTTACGTAGATTTGGAAGTGGAAAATTAAGTGAAATTTTTGGAAAGAAAACTTTAGAAGTAGATAAATTAATGAGAACTATAGGTTTTAGAAGAACTGCTGAAAAAGATGTATTTGGTAATATATTTAATCCTAATCATACTGATATTAATAATTTAATGTCCGTATATGCTGAAGGTATTAATTATTGGGCTAATACACATAAATTACCTGTTGAATATTATTTATTAAACTTTAAATTTGAAAATTGGACTGTTATTGATAGTTTTGTTATTTTTCGATATATGGATTATTTTATGATTTGTGATCATTCTAATGAACTTTTAAATCATTTAGTCCATGATATTTTAGGAGATGATTTTTATAATTTATTATATAAATCTACTTTATTTGATTTTCCTTATTTTAATGATACTATTATTTCAAAAGAAGAAATTGAAGAAATGAAATTGAATAATAAGAATTATAATGATAGTAATGATAATGCTTTTAATTATTATAAAATTCCTAAAATTAATTATAAAGTATCTCAAATTGAAGAAAGTGAAGAATTAACTTTTGAAAAATTAGATGAACATGCTTCAAATTCATGGGTAATACATGGTAATTATACTAATACTTCAAAACCAATTTTCACAAATGATCCTCATTTAGGAAATAGTATTCCAGGAATTCATTATATAGCTAAATTATATATTGAAAATGATAATAATGAAGATGATATATATGTTGGTACTTTTATTCCAGGTTCTCCTTTTTTAATTATTGGAAATAATAAATATTTTAGTTTTGGTTTTACTACTGACAATAGAGATAAAAGTGATTTTGTAGAAGAAAAATTAGATAATGATGATATTTCAAAAGCAAAATATTATTATGTTGATAATGAAAAAATTCCTCTTATTGTTTTACATGAAAATATTAAAGTTAAAGGAAGTGAAAATGTTGATTATGATGTTAAATTAACTAGAAATGGTCCAATTTTAGAAAAATTTAATAAAGAATTAAATAAAATTGGTTATGATTATATATATAATTCAACTAATAAAAATATATCTAATGCTTTAAGTTTACATTTATATTCATTTAATTTAGTTTTAGATATTACTTTTTTTTATAATATTATGTTTGGTAAGTCAAAAGAAGATTTTTTAAATAATTTAGATAATTACGCAGGACCTTCATTTTCTTTTTCTTGGGCAAATATAAATGGAGAAATAGGTTTTACTCCAATAGGTAGTTTTATGATAAAAAATAATATATCTCAAATATTTTCAAAAGGTTATAATTCTTCATTTTATGATATAAATAAAATAAAATTAATACCAAGAAATGAAACTCCAGTTTTAATAAATCCTAAAAAAGGTTATATTGCAACTGCAAATAATCTTCCTAATCCTTTAAATTATATTTATCAAACTTCTCATCATGGGTATCCTTATAGATACCATAAAATTAATCAATTAATAAATGAAACTATTAATAAGAAGAAATTTACTGTTGAAGATTCTATTAATATTTTAAGTGACACTCATGATTCTCTTTGTGAATATGATAAACCTATATTATATAAAATATTAAATAAATATATTTCACCTTCAAGTGATGTTTATGAATATTTCTTAATGTTATATACATTTGATTGCAATTTTAATAAAACTTCAAGAGTTGCTACTTTATATGCTGAATATGAATATCAATTAATTAGAAATTTATTAGTTAAAAATGATAAAAATAATGTTAAAGGATTTAAAAATAGAAATGATGTTAAATCACTTTTATTTTTCCATACTTTCTTTTATTCACTTTCAAATATAATTGAATCAAGTCAAAAAATTAAAAAATTAAAAGATTTTAGTCATTGTAAATTTTTTAATAAAAATCATAATTGTGAAGAATATATCGTTGAAGTATTTAAGAGAATAAAAATTTATTTAAAAGAAGATAATTTAATAGATATAATAAAATATGATGGAAGAAATATTGAATTACCAAAAAAATGGGGTGATGTTATAATTCATCATTATCCTCATTATTTAGAACAAAATAAAATTTTAAAATGGATTTTTTCAAGAGATAATCCAACTGAAGGAAATAGAAACACTATTAAAGTTGCCAAAACTAATTTTGCTAAATTTAAAAATCCTTTTACTTCTGTACATAGTGCTAATTTAAAATATATTAATGATTTAAGTGATATTACTAGACCTTATATTTGTCTTGATCTTGGAAATAGTGGAAATATTTTTTCTAAATTTTATGATAATTTAATGGTTGATTGTGAAGAAAATAGATTAATTAAAATTGAAAATCATATATTTAGTAAAAGTGATAAAGATGAATTTGTTATTATTCCTGAATAAAATTGTAATATTTTTTTTTAATTTAATATTTAATAATTTGTGGATTTTAATAATTAGATTTATTATTTTTTATTTAATTATAATATTATTAAATAATTAAAAATTTTTTCAAATTTAAAAATTTTATATCAAAGAAAAAGGGCAACAATAAAAAGACATTTTTTATAATTTATTAAGAAGTTAATTCGATACCTTTAATCTATTTTTATGTCAAAAAACTTGAAAAATTGACAATAAATATTTATTAATTTTAAATTTTAATTTTTAATATAATATGCATTTAAAATTAATTTTTAAAAAATGGAAGTTAAAATCATCCTTTTAGGAATTATTCCAAGTATAAATGAATTAAGGGAAGATAGTTCAGATATAATATCTATAAATTTATTTTATGACAACACTCAAATTAACATTCAAAATCTTGAAAAATCAATTCAAAAAAAAGAAAAGATTTGCTTTAAAATATTTTCAAATCAATATTCCTCTATTAATGTAAAACTAAATTTAGTTAGAAATATGAATACTATTATTGGAACAGCAAATTTTAAATTAGTTAATGACATTAAATGGGTGAATATAGTTAAAAATAATAATATAAAAAAATTAAATACAATAATAAAAATAAATTTAAATTGTGACATAAATGAATTAAGTTTACCAAAAGAAAATAACATATTTCCTTATTTTTCAAAAAAAACAAAAATAACATCAAGAGAAAGAAAACAAAAAACTGATGAATTTAAACAATTTACTTCAAGAACAAATATTAAAGAAATATCAGTTAAAAAAATACAAAAAAATTCAGAAACAAATCTTAAAATTATGGAAACAGAAGGAAATAAATCATCAAATAAAACCTTAAGTAGTCAGTCATCTTTTCATAAAACTTATTCAAGTAGAAAGAAAAAATTAACAAGATCATTAATTCTTGAATCAAAAGAAAAAAAGAAAAAAAATGAAAAAAGAACTTTACATAATAGTCAAAGTGATTTAGAATCTTATTGTTTACAAAAATTTAGAAATTTTTCAAAAGAACAAATTGAAAAAGATTTAAGTAAATTAGAAGATAATATTATTAGTCAAAGTTATAAAAATACGATAAAACAAGATTCAGATATAATTGGAAAAAGAAAATTAACTAATATATTTAGTTTTTCTTCTTTAACTGATACTAATTATTTTTTTGATAATAATCAAACTTCTCATTATTTTAATGTTGAGGATTATGAAATTAAAAAGAAAGCATTTTTTAATTATTACTCAAAAGAATTTATATTAAATATTGATAATGATCTATTACAATTAGAAACTCAAATTATGTTAGAAAAAATTTTTGATTTATTTAATACTTTTAATATTCAGAAAAAAGCGATTTTAAAAAATTATAATAATTATAAGAGTGCTTTTATTTCTTTTTCTCGAAATTATTTAGATTTATATAAAAAGTATGATAAGCTAAAAAAGAGAAATAGAAAAAATGAATTTAATGAAATAAGTAATAATATGAATAAAAAGTTCTTTAATGAATTTAATAAAAAGAATCAACCTAATTTACTCTTTCAAGAAGTTAATCTTTGGAAAAATATTGCCAATGATTGTATTATAAATGAAAATTTATTTAATATTAGAAAGAATAAATTAATAGAAATTTTTTTATCAATTTCATTAAAGCATAAAAATAAATTAACAGCATTAGCAAAAAAATTTGTTAATGAAATGAATGAAAAAATATGTAATTTAGATTATACTTTTTCAAATGATAATTCAAATTCTTTAATTCAAACATCAAATTCATTTGGTTCAAAATTTTCAATAGGAACTTCTAGTTCTACATTATTTTCTTCAATAAATTTAGGAAATAAAACTTCGAATGAAATAATAAATAAACAAAACTTAAATAAACCTTTAAACCCAAATAATAGACTTATAATTAAAAAAATCTAAATAACAAAAATTATAATTAAAAAAGAAATATAAAAAATCAAAAAATTAAATAAAATAATTTCAAGTATCAAAATAAATAAAATTAAATAAAAAAAAAATGAATCAAAACCCTGAAAAAGATGAAAACTCAATATCACAAAGTGGAAATGAAATACCATTATCTTTTTCAAAATCAAAATTCCTGTCATCACAAGGATTAAGTCACTCTCATTATTTATCATCTCACACTCATCGTCCTCTTTGGAAAAAAAAAATTGCGAAATTTTTAGATTCAGCCCCTGTATTAATATTTATGTCAATATTAACCATATATGCATTATTTTCATCAGATATTCAAGCAGCATTTTTAAGAATAGAAGTAGATTATGCATTCAATATTATTCAATGTATTTTAGTAGGGATATTTACTTTAGAATGGGTATTAAATATTATTGCTAAAGTTGATTATATATTGTCTTTTTTTTTTTGGTTAGATTTAATTGCTACTATTTCACTTATTCAAGATATTGATTGGGTTATGAATCCTGTTTTAGGTTATGGAAGTGCAAGACAAAAAAGCTATAAAAGCTCTGTTCAAGCTGCTAAAGCTATGAGTAAAGTAAGTTCTGCTAGTAGAGCTACTAGAGTTTTAAGAGTCATTAGAATTGTTAGATTAATTAGAATGGTCAAATTATATAAAAGTGTTGTTACTGCCAGAGAAAATCAAGAAAAATTGAAAAAAAAAGAAAAGGAATTAGATGAAATTAGAAAAAATGAAAAAATTACTGATGATTCTAAAGATCATGTTAATTTTCTCAGAGGAATTAGAAGTGAAAGTTCAGTAAGTTTAAATGGGAAAAGTACTGAAGGAGATGGGGAAAGCCAAGTTAATAGTGAAAATAATTTAATTTCTGAAAGAAATGATGCTAATAATAATAATAATAATGATTCAGATAAAAGGAATTTAAATATTAAAGTTGAGAAAAAAAATGGGAAAAAAAATAATAATGTAAATAAAGATAAAAATATTAATAATAATAATGTTGTTAAGGATAATAATATTAATAATAAAAATAGTAATGGTGTTAATAAAGAGAATATTGATAATAAAATAAATTTAGATAATAAAAAAGGTAATAATAACTTAATTAAAAATGGTATAGCTAAATATAGTAAAAATGGAGTTATTACAATAAGTGAACAGAGAAATACTTCTGATAGAGATGCAAGTGAAGCAAATAATTTAATAATAAATTCAAATTTAAATTCAAATATTCAAAAAGTTATTAATCCAACAATAACAGGAGATAATTTACGTTTAAAAAAAGACGAGAATTCCACAAATAATAATAATACAAATAATAATTCTAATCATATAAAAGAAAAAAATCACAATTTATCTAAAAGTAAAGAAATGAGTTCTTTAGGAGATTATGATGAAGAAGATTTAGAAAATTTAGTAAAAGAGAGTAAAATATCAAAAATAATTTCAGATTCATTAACTCAAAAAGTAATAATATTAATATTAGTATTATTAATAGTTTTCCCATTATTATCAGATGATTTTTATGCAAGTGATAGTTCAGTAACATATGAATTAATAGCACAAATAATTTCAGCAAGCTATGATTTATTTCAATCAAGTGGGAAAATATTACAAGAAAATCTTTTAAGAGGATTATTTGATCCAAAATTTCCAGCATTGAATATAACATATAATGGAACTATTATTATAAATAATACAAATTATAGTGTTAATTATTTCCGTTATAAAGAAGTAAAAACAGTTTTTTCAGCAAATGGTCAAGTTAGTATAGTATATTCGGTATTAAAAGAAACAAAATTAACTGGATTATTAAATATATTCCAAACAATATTTGTTTGTATAATGTTATCAGGTGCAGCAATATTATTTGAAAATGATGCAAGAAATTTAGTTTTAAATCCATTAGAAATTATGATTGAAATAGTTGAAAATGTTGCAAAAGACCCAATAAATGCAAAAAATGTAGAAAATTTACAAACTGGAGTAAAAGCAATGTTAGATCAAAATGAAGAACAACAATCAAAGGAAAAAGATCATCATGAAGAAGAAGAAAATTATGAAGTTTCAGTTATTAAAGCAGCTATTATAAAAATATCAGCTTTATTAGCAATATCATTTGGTGAAGCAGGAGGAGAAATAATAAAGAAAAATATTACAAGTGGTCAAGATTTAAATCCTCGTTTGAAAGGGAAAAAAAAAACAGCAATTTTTGGTTTTTGTGATATAAGACAATTTGAAGAAATTAATTTAGCTTTAGAAGAAAAAACAATATTATTAATAAATGAAATAGCAGATATAGTACATTCAAGTATAGATAGATTTGGTGGTTCAACGAATAAAAATATAGGAGAATCATTTTTAAACGTATGGAAATTTTATAATGAAACTCCAGTAAGAGATAAAGAAGGGAATGTGACAATGGAAAGAAAAGATAATTTATTAGAAATAGATAAATCAAATCCAAATGTAGCAATAACAGCAGATCAATCAGCTTTAGCATTTTTAAGAGTAATAATGAAAATAAATAAGAATTTCACAATATTAAATTATAGAAATAATGAAGAAATAATAAAAAGAATACCAAACTTTAAATTAAATATGGGTTTTGGATTACATATAGGTTATGGTATTGAAGGAGCAGTTGGTTCAACATATAAAATCGATGCTTCATATTTAAGTCCTAATGTTAATATTGCTGCAAGATTAGAAACTGCAACAAGACAATTTGGATTAAGCTTATTAATTAGTGGTCCTTTATATAATTTATTTTCTAATGATATGAAACATATTTGTAGATTTGTTGATTGTGTTTATGTTAAAGGAAGTGAGCAACCTTTAGATTTATATACTATTGATGTTAATTTAAATTTGAAACCTCAAGAAAATAAAAATATTATTATTTTAAGTAATAAAGAAAAAAGAAAAAGATATGCTGATAAAAAAGAAGTTTTTCAAAAAGAAGTTCAAATTATGAAAAGTGCAACAAGATTAATTTTCCAAAAAAGTAGTTATTTAGAATTATTGAAAGCTGGAAAAACTGATGAATTTTATAATGTTTGGGATGAAGGAATTCAATTTTATAAAAAAGGTGACTTTAAAAATGCTGGAATTAAATTTAAAAGATGTTTAGAATTAGATAAAACTGATGGTCCTGCAAAAACTTTAATTGGATATTTTGAAAAAATAAATTATAAAACTCCTGATAATTGGGTTGGAGTGAGAGAATTAACATCAAAATGAAATTTAAGTTTAAAATATTTTTTTGGATTTTTATTTATTAATCATATTTTTTTAGGTGAAATGTGAAATATTTAAAAGTCGTTTGTTTAAAAAACCGAAGATTAAATAAATATTTTATAAATATAAAAATAATATTCATTTTGTATTTTGTAAAAAATTAATAAAACTTATTTAAAAAAAATGAAAAAAAAAAAAATAAAATAAATCATAAAAAAAATGAATCAAGAAACAGATCAAGAAGACTATCATTACCGTTTTAAAGTGGTAGTATTAGGAGATACAAAAACAGGAAAAACTACATTTTTGGACAGTAAAAAACAATAAATAAATATATATAAAAAATTTAGCATTAAGTGATAGTATTGGTAAAATAATATCATCGGAAATATCAGAAGAATTATCAGAAAGGATAACAATTCAAGCACATGAACATATGATATTTAGAGTATCATTTTGGGAAATTCCAGGGAAAGAACGTCATTTAAGCTTTATGAAAAATTATTGTTTAGGAGCAGCTGTTGCAATTATATTATTTGATACAACAAAAAATCATACTTTAGAAAAAGCTGAAAAAATATTAAAAAGCATTGAAAGTTGTGATATTCCTATTAAATTGTTAATTTGTAATAAAATGGATTTGTTAAGCTCTAAAAAAAATATTACTAGTCCTGTTGTTCAACAAGATGCTGAAACTCTTGCTGAAAATTATAAGTGCACTTACTTTAATTGTAACTCTACTGCTGGAAATTTTGTTAATCCTATTTATGAAAATATGATGGATAATGTTTATAAGTTAATAGGAAATAATTTGGAATTGAGGAATTTAATTGGGAAAAATATTTCTGTAGGAAAAAAATTGTTTAGTCATCCTTTGTTTTTACAAAGTTTGAAAGAAGCACAATATTTTAAGGATTAAATTTAGGTTTATTTCTTTTTTTGATTTGAAATTAGATAAAATTTTTTTAAATGTTTTTCTTATTCTTAACATTTAATATGTTTATATAATTTTTTTTCATAATATTAAAAATAAAGAAACGCTTAATTTACATAATAATGAATTAAATTAAAAGTAACAGATAAATAATATATAAAATAATCAATCAATAATTAATTTTTTTATATTTTTCAATGATTTTTGAAATTAATAAATTAAAAAAAAAAAATTTCCCCTTAATTTAAAAAACTTTTATTACTTTTGATAAAATTCTCCATATTGATTTCTTACAATTTGTCCAATTTCAGTATGTAAAACATCATAATTCCATTCTTCATCTAATTCCAAAACTTGATCAAAAGGTTTAACAGAACTAGTTAATAGAGTTAAATTAGGAATAATATTATATTCATCATTAATTTGAAAAGAACCAGAATTTTTTTCTAATAAATCTAAAGGAATTAATTGATTACCAAAAACATTAGGATGAATTTGAGTATTAATTTTTGCTTCTTCCATTTCAGGAACTTCTTCTCTATAAATTAAATATATTATATTTTTTTTACTCTTGAACTTCCATTTCTTTTATTTCTTGTTTTTTTTCTTGAATGATTTCTTCTTTTATTTCTTCTTCTTCTTTTTTTTCTTTATTTATTTGAGGATGTGATTCCTTTTTTATCTCTTTTTTTTCCTCTTTTTCCTTTTTTTGAAGTTTTTTAGGCTTTGATTTCTTTTTTTTATCCATTTAAGTTAATTTTTATTTTTCTTTCATTATTGTTTATTTTTATAATGTTTTAAATTTTAATAAATTAATTAATTGAATCAATCAATTCATTAAAAAAGAGATTTCCTATAAAGACTCTAATAATATATGAAGTACATTTTTTATTATTGATAAATATTAGATAATCTATTATTAAGAATTCATATTAAAGTAGATTTAAAAAAAATATCAGAACATAATAAAATTATTTAGATTTATCTTGAATAAATATAAATATCAAAAAAGATAAATTAAAAAATATAAACAATATAATATAATTATTTTAGGATTATAATATTCTCTTTTTGATATAGAAATCTTCTGATCAAAAAAATAGATTTTGTTAAATGTAATATAAAACCAAATAATATACGTCAAAATACTACAAAACTAAATTTCAAAAAATGATAAATTCTGAATAAATAACTTTTTAAATATTAAAATAAATATATATGTTATTTTAATATATTAATTCAATTATTTTAAAAGGAAATTTAAATGATGATTTATATATAATTCTTTATTATTTAATTATTTTTAACTAAATAATAACTGAAAACAATTTTTAATATATAAAAGACTTATAATATAAAAAATAATATATTTTTTAATTTTAAATTTTATGGAACTGTATGAAAATAAATCAACTAAAAAAATAAATTTGAATGCCCCTTATTCGATGAGAAATATAAACAACAAAGCATTTGAAGAAGAACCAATAATGTTAATCAAATCTAAATCATATCAAAACGTAATTTCAAAATCATATAAATTAGAATCAATAACGGATTTTAATGACATTAAAGATGATTCATGTTTAAATGAATTAAATAAAGAAGAAAGAAGAAGAAAAAGGGAAGAAAGGAAAAAAAATTTTGATGAATTTATAAAAAGAAATTATGCTATTTTAGAAAGGAAAAAAGGATTAGAAAATAGAAAAAATTTTTTATTTGAACATAAAAGAGAAATAAGAAGTGAACAAGAAAGAATTGATGGATTTAATAGATTAATTGATGATGCAAATAGAAGATTTGAAGCCAAAGAAAGAGCAGAACAAATGTTACATGATATTAAAAATTCTAAAAAAGGAAATAATAAAAAATATTCTTCTGAAGAATGGAAAGAAATATATAATAAAAGATTTATTGAATTTCAAAAGTTACATAATGAAAAAATTTTAAAAGAAAAACAAAAAAAAGAAGAAGAAATTAAAAAAGAAAATGAAAAATATGATAAGGAAATTGAAGGAAAAAAAATTAAAATTCCAATAAAAAAAATAAATGAAATTTCTGATAAGTTATATAATAAAGGAAGAAAAATTTATAATACTAAAAAAGATTTTACTCAATCTCAAAGTTTAAAAAAAAATTCAAGTCAAGGAAATAAATCTTTTAATAAAGAAAATGATAATAATACAGTTAAAAATTTAAAACAAAATAAAAGTATATCTAAATATAAAAATATTCAACCTAGATATATGCAATTTTTTCAAACTCAATCTTTAGAAGAAACTTTAGGAAAATTAAGAGACGAAAGAAAAGAATATGAAAATAAAATAAATTCTAAAAATTCTACTTTAAAAGAAAAAGAAAAAGATAAAGATCAATCTAGAATTAGTTATTCAAGTAATAATAGTGGTTTAAAAATATATCAAACTAATTTTATTCAATGTATTAAATTTAAAGATTTTCCTTCTTTAAATAATATCACAAGTGAAAATGATAATTCGAATAAAAAAAATAATACTAATAATAAAACTAGTACATTACATTATAAAGAAGAAAATAAAAATCTAATTGATATTGAAAAAATAGAAGAAGAATTAATGAATGATTTAAATAAAAAAAATAAAAAATATTAAAAAACAATAAAATAACTATTATTATAAATTAAATAATTTTTTAATATTAAAAATTAAAATGGGAGTAAAAAGTTCAAAAAATCTTAAACAATCAAATTTATCAGAAACATTTTCCTTATCTCCAAATTTATTTGATTTTAAATATATAATAGGAAAAGGAGGTTTTGGAAAAGTATGGAAAGTAGTTTTAAAAAAAACAGGAGAATTATTTGCATTAAAAGAGATGTCGAAAGCAAAAATAATAGATAAAAAAAGTGAAAAATCTATTAAATATGAAAGAGATTTATTAGTAAAATTAAAGCATCCATTTATAGTAAATATGCATTTTGCTTTTCAAGATAAAGAAAATTTATATTTAGTAATGGATTTGTTGACAGGAGGAGATTTGCGTTATCATATATCAAAACAAAAAAAATTTACAGAAGAACAAACAAGTAAAAAAAATATTAAATAAAAAATATAAAAATCCATATTTATATAATTTATAGAATTCTTCATTTGTTGCCTTGTATTAGGATTAGAATATTTACATACAAATAATGTATTACATAGAGATATAAAACCTGAAAATTTAGTTTTAGATAATAGAGGATATGTTAGAATAACGGATTTTGGAATAGCTAAAATATATCAAAAAAAAAATTCATTAGAAACAAGTGGAACTCCAGGTTATATGTCACCAGAAGTAATAATAGGAAAAGACCATAATGAAGTAGTAGATTATTTTGCAGTTGGAGTAATCACTTTTGAATTTATGATGGGATATAGACCATATAATGGAAAAAGTAGAAAAGATATTAAAGAAAAAATATTAAGTAAACAAGTAGAAATTAAAAAGAATGAAATTCCTAATGGCTGGTCTAATGAAGTTGCTGATTTTATTAATAAATTATTACAAAAAAAACCTGCTAATAGATTAGGTTTAAGAAGTTCTATTGAAGTTAAAGAACATCCTTGGATTAAGAAATATAATTGGAAAGATTTATATGAAAAAAAATTAGAAGCTCCTTTTATTCCTCCTGAAGGAGATAATTTTGATTCTAAATATTGTTTAAATGATAATAAATTATTACCTGATGTTAAAATTAAATATGATAAAATATTAAAAGATCCTCATTATAAAGATGCTTTTTCTAATTTTACTTATTATGGTGAATATTTAGAAGATATTAAAATAAAAAATAAAGGGAAATTTAATATTCATAATGGAGAAAATTTAATTGTTGAAAAATTTATTAATCCTCATGAAAATATTGAAAATTGGAAGAATGATGTTGATAATACTATTATTGATAATATTGGGAAAGAAGAAAATTTATTTGTTGTTCATGAAGAAGAATTAGAAAAAAATGAAATTGCTGAAAATAAAATGAAGAAAAAGAAACAACAAACTGTCAGTTCCACAAATTCTGCTTTGAAAAAACAATATAATAAAAAGAATAAAAATTCTGCTTTTGAAGAAATTAATGAATTAGATAATAATTTGTTAAATGTTGATACAAATGATATTATTTCTGATGTACCCGATATGAGATATTATTAAAATTAAGGGTATATATTTTTCTTAAAAAATTACTTTATTTTGTTATATTATATAAAAAATATAATTACAGTAAACTTTAAACAATATTAACTTTAATGAATTTAAAAAAATAAGAATTAAAACTTTAAATTATAAAATTAATGGAAAATCAAATTCCAAATCCTCAAATAATAGACAATGTATATAAAAATAAAGAACCAAAATCAGTATTAAATCTAAAAAAAATGATATTAAATGATCATATAAAATTAGAAGATGATAATGCTGCAAGTAATCATGCTTTATCTCCTTTAACTCCAAAAGAAGGAAAAAGAAGAAGACAAGGACTTTGGTTTAGAAATTTACCTGGAAAAGATGAAGAAAAAGACAAAAATTTATCAGAAGATAATAAAGATGATAATTCTGAAGTAGAAGAAAAAAATAAATCAAGTGAAAGTTGCATTAATAAAATTATAAATAAATTAAAAAAATATGAAGCTTCTGAGATAGGTTGCATTGTTATGTTAATTGTTATAGGAGTTTCTTTATGTTTTTATGATATTAAATTACTTTTAATGTCCAGAAAATATAGAAATGTTTATCGAATTATTTATGCTATATTTATTTTTTATTATTTTTTTGATTTGATTTTTAGAATGATAGTATTAGATAAATTATATAAAACTCTTTATTTTTGGATTGATTTAATTTCTTGGATTACGATGATTTTTGATATTGATACTATAGGTTATGATTTAATTGAAAAAATTTTATATAAAAAATCTCATGATAAATATCTTTCTTATGTAAGACAAACTAAGATTGAAGTTGTAATGAATATAATTCAAATAGTAAGATTACTTAGAGTAGTTAAATTTTATAAATTATTTGTTATATTATTAGATGAAAATGAAAAGAAAAAACATATAAATAAAATGATAGCAAAATTAAGTGGAAAAAAGAATAAATTTTTAAGACAAAAAACAGCTAAACATATAAAAACTTCATTATCAAATGTAAGAGATAATAGTGTTGTGCTAATTAATAATAACACAACCACTTTACCAATTAATCAAACTCCAATTCCTCAAACAGCAGATATGGTATATAAATCTCCTGGAAAAAAAATTCAAGGAAGAGCTTCAATATTTGCTTTAAATTCAAATAGTGAAGAAAACAAAAAATGGGAAGAAGATATGAAAAAACAAATTGAAGCTCATATGGCAAAACAAAATAAAATAAGTAAAAAAGTAACTGAAGGAATATCTAGATTAATGATGATTATAGTTATTTCAGTGTTTATAGTTTCAATATATACTGATGAAGATAATTTTAATACTGAAAGTTTTTCATATATGTTAATGTGCAAATTTATTAATAAACATGTTATTAAAAATAATATTCATAATCTTAATGATGTAATAGAATATGTCAAATGGTATCTTTTAACAAATATTCTTCCAAATTATCCTATTATTCAAGTTCAATGGAATGATTCTATTGTGTTTAAAAATAATTCAATGGAACAAAATTTTGATTATTATCATATAAGAGATATTTTATTTATTTATCCAGAAACTAATTCAACTACAATAATTATAGTATCAAAAAGAGGAATATCAAAAACAATATCAATAATATATATAATAAGATTATTTTATATAATAATAATAATATCAGCTTTATGTTTATTAATTAATAATGATGTATATAATTTAATTTTTCATCCTTTAGAAAAAATAGGAAAAGTAGTTGATATAGTAAGTAAAGATCCAGTTGGAAGTAAAACAGTCACAGAATTAAAAACAAATTATCAAAAAGGAGGAAATAAAAATGAAGATAAATCTAGTGTAAGTTATGAAATAAAAGTTATTCAAAGTGCAATCATTAGAATTTCAGCATTAATGGCAATAAATTTTGGAGAAGCTGGAGGTGAAATTTTAAAAGAAAATATATCTAGTTCAGAAGGTTTAAATCCAATGTTACAAGGAAAAAAAATTCAAGCTATTTTTGGTTTTTGTTTTATTCATAATTTCAGTGAAATTAATGAAGCTTTTCAAGAAAGAACTATGATATTTGTTAATCAAATAAGTGATATTGTTCATTCTTGTGTAGATAAATTTAATGGAATAACAAATAAAAAATCTCGGAGATTGTTATTTATTAGCATGGAAATTTAAAGAAAAAACAGAAAAAGAAAATGATGGAAAATCAGACTCGAATCTATCAAATGATAAAACAGAAGAATTAGCAGATTGTGCTTTATTAGGTTTTTTAAATATAATAAAAAAGATAAATAAATCTCAAAATATTTTAGCATATAGAAAAGATTCAGATTTAATAAAAAAATTTGGTCCTAAATATACAGTTCAAATGGGATTTGGATTACATACAGGATGGGGAATAGAAGGAGCAATAGGGTCTTATTATAAAATTGATTGTTCATATTTAAGTCCAAATGTTAATATTGCAGCAAGATTAGAAACAGCAACTAATATATATGGAGTAGATATATTATTTAGTGGTGAATTTTATGATTTATTATCTGATTTTATGAAAAGGAAATGTAGAAAAATTGGATATTGTTACTTTAAAAGGAAGTGAAAAACCAGTAAGTTTATATACTGTTGATATTAATAGAAATATTCATCCAGGAAAAATTATAAGTAAAAAGGATAGAATGACATTAACAGAAAGAAGAAGTTATTATGCTTTAAAAAAGAAAAAATTATGGCATAAATATTTAGAACAAAAATCTAAAATATCTTTAGGTGAAAGTTATTTAAAACAAAGTAAAGGTTTAAGACAATTATTAAAGCCAACTAAAAGTGATATGTTTTATACATGTTTTGAAGATGGATTTAATGATTATATTGATGGTGAATGGAAAGAAGCTGCTCAATTTTTAGAAAAAGCAAGATATTTAGATAAAAGTGATGGTCCCACAAAAACCATATTATCATATATTAAAAGCTTAGATTTAAAACCACCTGAAAATTGGGATGGATATAGAGTACTTACTTCTAAAACTTAATAATTAAGTTTTTTATTTTTTTTATTAGGTATTTTTTAAGGTTTTTTGTCATTGGTATTTATTATGGGAATTTTATTATTTTTATATTGTATTTATTATTTGATTGATTTTTTTTCCTGCTGAATTAAATCAGTATTCAATTAGATTTCAAAAATTAAAAATCAATTTTTTTTAAAATATTTTTTTTATTTCTAGTTTTTTATAAATTAATTCATACTTAAACTCTATATTTTATTATAAATATAAATTACTATAAATATAAAATATACATAATAAAAAGAAACCCCCTAAAATCTAAATATTAAATAATAAAATAATATATATTTATAAATTTCCTTCAGTTTTATTCTCTTTCATATAATTCCCAAATTGAGCAAAGTAAATTTCTTCATATTCATTTCTTATATATTTAGTTATTCTTTTACTTTTTCTCCTTTTAACACTAATTGGATATTTTCCAACATAAGGAATTGGTTTAGAACAATTTCTTATCCTTATATTGTTATTTTCATTAAAATAATTATTTAAAATATCTTCAAGATTACTTTCTTTTTTTTTATATTTCATTAATTGAATTTTTAAATTTTCATTTTCTTCTTTTATTTTTTTTAATTCATAATCTTTTTCTCTGTTATTATATTCATCATTTTTATCAAATGACATATAATTTATTGAATTTATTTCTTTACTAATATCTTTATTTCTTGTAGATTTATCACTTATTGTTGTTGAACTTGAATTTGTATGATGAAGATTATTTTGATTTTTTAGAAAATAATTTATAGATTTATTTTTTTTAATTTCATTTTTCTTTTCAATATTTATTTCTTTAAATCTATCATTTATATATTTTTTAAGTGTTAAATTGGATTTATATATTGAAATATTATCATAATTTTGTTTTAATTTAATATTGCCATTTTGCTTTTTATTTTTATTATCCTTTTTCATTTTAGACTTTCTTTTATCTTTTTAAATTATTTTTAATATTAATTAATTAAATATAATATTCGTTAATCATAAAATTCAGAGATAAATTTAATTAAATCTACATTATTTTTTTCTTTTGCATAATTTTTAATATTATCCATCATATCTTTATTTTGTAATTGATAAGCTAAAATATATGCATTTTCATATTCTCCAATAACATATAAAGAATGCATTCTAGTATATTCATCTAACATTCTAGGAATTAAATTTTCTTTAATAAATATTTTATCTTGTTCTTCATTAGGATTTAATTGAGAAACTGCAAATACTAATATATCATTCCATATTATTTCTTTACTTTCATTAAATTTAATTAAAGTACCATTTTCACCCCATTGAGATATAATTTCCATTAATTTTTCAAATTTATCAAATTGTTTTTCTCTCATTAAATCTGTTACTTCTGTTAAAATAAATTTTCTTAAATCTAAAGAATAACCACTTATTATATCTAATACTAAATTATTATTTGAAATTAAAATTATTTGACATATTTTATATATTTCATCTTCTTTATTATTCATTATATTATATGGAATATCTTTTTTAATTTCCATTATTTTAATTTGAAAAGAAACTGATTTTAATAATTTATGTAATATATGAGAATCTATTTTTTTATTAATTATATCTCCAGTTCCTCCTTTAATATCAAAAATTTTTACTACATTTTTATTACTTTTTACTACTTTAACCATATTACTTTCTGTTATTTTATAATATTCTAATTGTTTATCTTTGTCTTTTGTTTCTTTACTTAATTTTAAAGATTCTAAACTTGCTTCTAAATAATGTTCTAATGTTTCAAATGATAATAATAATTCAATTGATGCATTTTCTTTTGATAAAAATAATATTAATTGTTTTATTAAATTATCTATTGGATTTGATAAATGAATTGATTTATTATTATCTGAACAATATTTTAAAGCAGAAATAAAAATTTCAAATTTTTCAGTCAAATAAAATTTATTTAATATTTGATCAAGGAAAAATTTTTTTCCTAAATATTTATTATTTTTTTCTATAAATTTAATTAATTCAACAAACATATTATTTTCAATATAATAATTTATTAATTGATCAAAAGTTCCATATGTTGAAATATAATAAGCTACTTCATATATAATATTTTTCTTTTCATTTTCAATGAATTTATTTAAATCTTCAATACTATTTTTTTCAATTTTTATTTTGTCAAATAAATATTCTTTTGCAAATTCTTTAATTGATTTAATATTATTATCAAATTGATTTTTTAAAAGAATGGATTCTATTGTTAAAAATTCTTTTAAAGTAAATATAAATTCTCCTTGAGTAATTTTTATAATATCTTCAACAACAAGTAAAGTTTCTTCTTTTGTCAAAGTTTCATAATTATCATTTGGTAAATTTGTTTTTTCATCAAATAATATTTTTTTAAAATATAATCTTCCTTTTTCAAAATTTCTATTTTTCAAAGAAAAAAAAGCTATTTCTTTATCAATTATTGTTGAATCAATATCAAACTCTTTACAATATTTTTCTGCAATATTTATAAAATCATTTTCTAATAATTTATCTCTAATATTTATTTTATAATCTAAATTCTGAAAAAATTCTTTAAAATCTAAATGAATAAAATTATCAATTTTTTCATATAAAAATTTTCTAAATAATTTAGATAATTTTTTATATATAACTAATTTACTTTTTAATTCATGATCATTTGATTTTTCTTTATCAACTAAATCAATAGAATAATTTATAACTTTATCTATAATTTCTAAAGATAATAGTTTCAAATAATTTTCTCTTCTTTTATTATTTAATTTTAAACAATGAATGTCACAAATTTCTAAACAAGTTTTAATAACTACTGTTATTGTAGAACAATATTGAATTAATCTTTTAAATAAATCAAAATTAGGAGCTAAATTATATCTGAAATTTTTTCTTAATTGTACAATATTATTTTGATTAAAAGTTATTATTGAATTATTATTGTCTTCTAAAATATTTTCTTCTTTTATATCTAAGGCTTTTTTACTATAATCCAATATTAAATCTTCAGATTGATATGATAATAAAGGAAAATGATTAAATATTTTATCTAAAATTTCAAATTTTTGATTTATTAATAAAAATTCAATCATTAAATTTTGTGATTCTGATAAATTTACTATTTTATCTTGTAAATCTTCAGGAATTAAAAAATACATTTGAATACATATTTTTCTATTTTTTAAATATTCTATAGTTTGAGTATTTATTTTTGAATAATAATTTTTTAGTAAATATTCGATTATTAATAATTTATTTTCAAAATTATTTGATTCTAAAATAAAAGAAATACAAAAACTTATTTTATCATCAAGTTCATTTATTTTTTCTAAAGCTTTAATTTTATTCAAAGTATCACCTTTACATAATAATATTTTAATTTCAGATGAAATAATTAAATCTTTATACAATTCAATGAAATTATATATTTTTAGAAGTTTATGACAAATATCATGTCTGTTTTTATCCATTAAATTATTTAAAAATTTTTCAATTTTATCTTTCTCACAATTTTCTTCCATTTGACTATATAAAAAATTATTATAATTATCGATTGTTTGAATATCTGATAAAGTCTCAAATTTGTCAATTAATATTTGTATTTCTGAATTTCTGTCTAAAATATATAATATTGATAATATTGATTCTGTTTTCCAATAATTAAAAAACATTTTTAAATATTTTAATGTTTTTTCTTTATTTTTTAAAAATAATAATGTATCTTTTATATTTCTTTCTGATTCTTTATTTTCTATATTTTTTAATATTATTTTTTCTGCAATTTCATCATCATTTAAATTTAAATATCTTTTAAAAATATTTATACTCATTTCAATTTCATTTGTTTCTATAAATTGAATACATAATTTTTTATAGTATTCTATATTATTTTTAAAAGAAAGAGAATGAATTTGTTGGAAATTAATTTTTAAATCGGGATTTTTACCATTATTTTTAATATTATATTTTTTTTGAATTTTATTTTCTAAATAAACTTTAGTTTTTTCTTTTAAATTCTGTAAATAATTTTTATTTGTCAATTTCATATAATCATAAATTTTAGGAAACATTGAATTTAAATTATCTTTATTTTTAGATTGTTTTTCTTCAATTTTATTCAACATTTTCTTACAAAAATTTTTAGATTTTTTTAAATTATTTGGAAGAGAACCTTCAATTTTATCAAATAAATGTTTATATTTCTTATTTTTTTGGGATAGAGTAATATATAAATAAAATTTAAGAAACATTTGTCTAACATAAGAAGAATAAATTTCATCTTTAGAATATTTATCAATTAATAAAGTCCAAAATTTAATTTGTGCATCTTCATCATTATTATCATAATCAAATCTGTATAAAGAAATCCAAAAAGGATAATAAAATTCTTCATTTTTAACATAATAATTATATAGGAATTCCAATTGAGATATAGTTATTTCATATTTTTTATTTTTTTCATCATTTGTCATTTCTATATTTATTTCTTTTTCTACATTATTATTATCAATCTTTGTATTATGAATATAATTTAAAAATTCATTATTGTTTACAATTTTAATTGTACAAGGATTTGTATATTCTAATAAAACTATTATAAAATCAATATGAGTTAATTTTGCTACTTCAAATGCTTCTGATAAACTCTCATATTTGAAAAATAATTTAGAAATAATTGTTTTTGGTAATTTTTTAATAACATTTAAATAATTTACTACACTATTTTTTTTAATTTTTTTCTTAGAATTATGATATATATCTCCAATATCCATAATATATTTTAAAAAAATTTTTAAGTAATTTTTAGTTTTTGTTTCTTTTTCATAATCTTCAATAGTTGAATATGTATAAAAGAATAAATCTTTTAATTCTTTATAAGGAATTTTTTCTGATTCAATTTGATTAATTTTTTCATTTAATGTTTCAATTGCATTTTCTTTATTTTTTTGAACACCAGAAAAAATAACTAATTCTTTTGTATCTTTTGTATAATTTTTTAATCCAATATTTTTAGGATTTACAATTGAATGACAAAAAGTTTCTTTTTTTCCAAATTGAGATGTTTGATTTAAAAAAGATTTAAAAGTTATTATTGTATTTTTTATTAATTCTTTATCTTCAGAATTTATTTTTTCATAGTTATTTAATAATTTAAGAGAATTTTCTATTAAATTTATTGCATTTTTATAATTTAAATTCTCAGAAAATCCTAAATTAAACATCTCTTCTAAAGTTAATTCATTTATTTTTTCATCATTAAAAGTTAATACTTCATTTTTTAAATCATCAAATCTTTTAAGATCATTTATTTTTTTAGTATATATTTCTTTGTCTAAAGAAAAATAATTAATGACTTCTATCATTTGATCATAATCATGTAATTTGTAAGAAATATTAAAATAATTCATTTTATTTTGTTCATTTGATTGTAAAAAGATATTATCATTTTGTTCATTATTATAGGAAATTAAATTTAATTTTTCTATCCATGGATTATTACTTGTATTAAATCTAAATGTTAATTCATCAATATCCATTAATAAATTTTCTCTTTTTTCATTTAAATAATCTATATATTTTATATCTTTATATTTCCTTTCAAACATATATTTTTCATCTATTAATTCTAATTCCATTAAAAATTCATCTTTATTATCAATATTATCCATTAATTTTTTTGTTTGATAATCTAAATATTTTCCTTTTAAAATATTTTTTAGATTTGTTATCTTATCTTTGAAACAATCTAATGCTTGTGTTATAAATAATAAAATTTCAATAAAATAATTTTTATGTGATTCATAAAATTTTTCTTTTAATTCATATTTTTTATAATTTTCTATATTTATATTTTTTTCTTTTAATATTATTTTTATCCATCCTTTTAAATCAATAAAAATTAGATTAAATAAATTGTTTATAATATTTAATCTATAAGGATAAAGAATTATTTTATTTAGTATTTTATTTAATTCTGCTATATTATCATTTGTTAATTCAAATTCAATTTTTTTATTAATATCATAATCATGGAAGAATTTGTCAATTTTTTCCAACAATAAACAATAAAAATAGAAAGAATAAATAACCATCATTTCATGAAAATATTTTTTTTGTAATTTAACATTTCTTCTATTAAAGTTTTGAATTAAGTAATTTTCAATTACATCAAATTTAATAGACTTTAAAGTATTTTTAAGAACATAAGGTAAAGAATTATTAAGTAATTTCGAATATAAAGAATTTTCAGAAATATTACATAAAGGACTAAAAGAAACAGAAACATCACATAAATGTTGTAAATAATATACTATATCTTTAATAAATGGAATTACAGTATATAATTCATCATCACCCTTATTATCTTCTAAAAAAACTTCCAAAATTTTTCTTCTTGTATTTATATCATTATCATATTTTCCCCATACTAATATTATTGCCAATAGTTTTAAATTTGAAAATTGTATTAAAAATTGTTCTGCATTTTCATAGTCTTTGTTATTTAAAAATTTTATTGTTTTTTTTATGGGATAACCTAATAAATGCTCTTTATTTATTCTTAAGAAATTTAAATAGTTATTGAAAAATGTTTTATCATTATATTTTAATTTTAAAAAATAGGGAATAATATCATTTTTACAATTAAATTCAATATAATAATCTTTTGCTATTTTTAATTTTGAAAATAATTCTTGTTTTGGATGTGCCAAAAGTGATATATAAATTTTATTAATATTAAGTTTATTATGATATTTTTTTGGTCTTTTTGTAAAAAAATTTAGAGAAAAAAAATTTGTCAAATATACATCTTGATTAACATATACAGTTAATTGTTCATTTAAATAAGTGATAAATTTTTGAATTTTTTTAATATCAATATCTAAATTATTTTCTTGATAATCATTAATAGAAATCAAACATCCTAGAAGTAAAGTAGTAAAGTTTTGACATAAAATTATTGAATCATTATAATAAAAAAGTTTCAAATATTCATATATTTTCTCATAATTATTTTCATATAAACAATTTAATATATAACTAACATAAGTACTATGAATTCTCTCTTCTAAAAATATTGATTCTTTTCTATTTAATTTTGAACAATAATCAGTAATTTTTTTTATTATGAAATATGAATTTTCAGGTTGAGTTAAAATAAAAGTTCGAATGTTTGAAAAAAAAGAAAATGAATTTTTAAAATCTAATTTACGTACTCCATACTTAAAATTATTTCCAGGAATTTCTTGATATAATGTTGGTATATTTGGGTCTGGACATAATATTCTCAAATCTGGTAAATAATATTCTTCTTTTAAATATTCACATTGAAAATAATTAAAGATATTCCTTAAATCTAAAAAAAAATTAAGAGGTAATCTTTCATTATTTTCAATTTCATATGAATCATAATAGGCTTTAGTAATTAATAAATCAAATTCATTTGATTTTAAAAATATATCAGAAAAATGAATTTTTGGACAATTATATACTTTTTTATATTTATTAATATAATCATTATATAATAACCATAAATAATTTGCTGAAGTTCTAATTCTATTATTTAATAACCATTTTTTAGGAATTCCATTTTTGAATATTAATTTATATAAATATTCAAAATATTTAGGAACAACTAAAATAATTTCTTTCAAAAGACATCTTGCTAATTCATATTGTCCTAAACATATTAAATTATTAAACTCAATAATTAATTTTTCTCCTTTATTAAAATCTAATATTGAAAAATCAGGTGAATTAATATCAATATCTTTCTGAATATATTCTTCTTTATCCATTTGAAAAAGTAATTATATATTAATAAATAAATTAAAACAAATAATTAAAATAAAAAATATAACCTAATAATAAACTTATGGATTCAAATGAAATAACAGATGAAAAGTATAGACCATCAACATCAAAAGAAAATTTTTTCCAACGTTCTTATGAGTAAAAATTAAATAATATATAATATAATAATAGTATAAATCAATTATCAGAAAATATTTTATCAGCAATAAATGATTTAACAGATTTATTCAAAGGAGATGAACCTCCAAAAAATGATGTATATTATATGTTAGTTTTAAAATGTCCAAAAGATTTTCATGATAAATATTACCCTTATTGTACAAATCAAGTTATTCAAGGAATTCCATATTTAAAATTTAAAGAAAGTTTAATAGAAGACAATAAAAATGAAAGTGAAAATGAAAGATATATTCAAACTGAGAATACTGAAATTATTCAAGGAAAAATTGAAGGAGTTATAAATGATAAAAATGAAAATCAAGAATTTGAAGATAAATCTAAATCTTTTCCTCATAAAGTTAATGAAACTACGAGATTTAAGGATAAAGATAGTAAAATTAATATTTTAAGAAAAATAACTAAATATGAAAATATTGAAAATATCTCAATTGAAGAGATAATGAAAAATGAAGATGATACTAAAAATAATATTAAATTTATTAATAGATTGTTTTCTAAATTAAATTTAGGTTATGATAAATTAATTGATACTATATTAAAAATGTATTCAGAAAAAATTGCAAAAAAAATAATGAAAGAAAATATGAAATATTATGAAAAAGGAATAAAATATTTAAATAATAAATATAATAATCCTAACTTAAAAATATATTATGAAATTCAATACGATGATATAATATATATTTTAGTTTCAGTAATAATATATTTTACTCATTTAAATGTTAAATTAGAATTAGGTCAACAAGAACAAACTTTAATGATAATAATGTATGGAAATGAAATAGTTTATAATTATTTAGCAGATTTATTAAATTATGAATTACAATTAAAACCATATGCTTATAAATATGT
Source organism: Isotricha intestinalis (assembly GCA_023807065.1). Taxonomy (NCBI): domain Eukaryota; phylum Ciliophora; class Litostomatea; order Vestibuliferida; family Isotrichidae; genus Isotricha; species Isotricha intestinalis. The sequence continues at coordinate 55,419 of JAJJLU010000331.1, forward strand.
TTTATTTGAAAAAGAATTTGAAACAAAAAAAAAAGACATGAAAACTTTAGGAGAATTTAATAATGAAAATGAAAAAATGAAAGATAATGAAAATTATGATAATGAATCAGAATCTTCTCAAATTTTAACAGTAAATGATCAAACATATTATGAACCTATTCAATTTGAAGATTTAAAAGAGACAATACCATATAATTATCCTCCATATAAAAAATATGATGTAGAAAAAGAGATTAAATATAGAAGATATGAAAAAAATGATTTATACCATGAATGCCAAGATATTCCTTTAGACAAAGAAAAAAATTGTAAATATTGTTCAAAATATAGAAATATAGATAAATTAAGATTAATAACAACTTCCTTAGATAAAATAATAAGTTTAAATTATTTAAAAAAACATAAAGTTTTAATAATGCAATTATTTCAAAGAAATTTCACAAGTTATGGAGATATGATTACAATAAAAAATATATATAAAAACAGTTGGAATATATTTTCAATAAAAAATAGAAAATATTTAGTTAATTTAGTAAGAAATTTCTTCGGTGAACATATATCATATTATTACTTATATTTAAATAATTATTTAATATGGTTAGTTCCACCAGCAATATTCGGAGTTCTAGTAGAAATATTAATAAAGTTTCTCCCAGATGCAGTTGAGCCAAAACCATTAGGAAAAACACCAATAACATATATTGATATTTTAGGATTAATATTTTGTATTATTATTAATTTATGGATTGGATTATTCCTTAAATCATGGAAACAAAGAGAAAAATTATATGCTTATTTTTGGGGGACTGAATATTATACTAGAAGTGAACCTGATAGAGAAGATTTTAAACCTGATTTACAAAAAGAATTCGTTTTTGGAGAAAAATTAAAATTTGTTAAACCTACAAAAAGAAGATTAAAACAATTTGTTTCTTATGCAGTTTTAATAAGTATGATGACTTTAACTGTTTTAATTACTTTTGGTTTATTAGATATTAAACAAGATTTTTTAACTAAAGATGAAAATGCACCTAATATAAAAACCGTAGTAAATAAAAATGATGTTGATATAATCCCAAAAACATTTTGGAGAGATACTTTATTTTCAATTTTATTTGCTTCAATAAACGCAGTTCAAATAAAAATATTTAATATAATTTATACAATAATAGCAAAAAAATTAAATGAATGGGAAAATTATCAAAAAGAATATCAAGGAGTAAGAGATTTAACAATTAAATTAGTATTATTTGAATTTATGAATAATTATTCAGCTTGTTTTTATATTGGTTTTCTTAAACCTAATTTAGGTAAACAATGCGCAGGAACATGTATGCATGAAATGGAAATTCAATTATATACTACTTATGCAATATTTTTTGCTTTAAATTTAATAGAAATAGGTTATCCTTTTGTATTTTATAAATATAGAAGTTATGAATATAAGAAATCTATTAAGAATTTTGTTAAAGAAAAATTTCCAAATTTAACTGAAAAAGAAACTAATGATAAAGTTGCTTCTTATTCTGATATTCAAATTCAAAGTTCACTTCATCAATTATTAGTCGAAGAAGCTGATAATATGATTTATGAATATACTGAAGTTATTATATTATTTGGTTTTGTTTGCTTATTTTCTGCAAGTGCCCCTTTAACTCCTTTAATCATTTTAATTTTAGTATGGACTGAAAAATTAGTTGATTTACTTAAAATGTTTTATTTAGAAAGATTTGAAAGTTTAGATAAAGAAAATGGAATTGGAATTTATAATTTTTTAATGAATGTTTTATTATTTATCGGTCAATTGACTAATATTGGAGTTGTTTTATTTTCAAAAAGTTTTAGATTAGATAATGATATGTATTATAAAATTATTATTTTTTTATTTATTGAAAATGGAGTTTTAATTATTGGATTTCTTTTAAATATTAATAATTTACCCAGTTGGTTTGAATATTTAACTGATTTAAAAGAACTTTATACTTTAAAATATTTCAGAAGAAAAGATGAAAATTTACCTCATTTAAAGTTTTTAGATAAAAATAAAACTTCTGTTGATATTAGTACACAATTTAATAAAATAGATGAAGATGATATAATTTAAAATTTAATTTTATTTAAATTAAAAATCATTTATCATTATTAAAAAATATTATTATAACCGTAAATTAATCATTGAATTATAAATAATTAAAAAAAAAAGAAAAAAAAGTTAAATCACCAAAATCCAAAATAAATGGAAAAAACAAATAAAAATAAATAAATAAAATGGATAAAAAAATAACTTTATTATACTTTACAGAAAGAGATTTTGAAAATAAACTATGTGTAGATTGTCACTGTGCAATGCCAGAATATGTATCAATAAACAATGGAACTCTCATATGTAAAAATTGTGTAAATTTTCATAAAAATTTAGGATTTAATATATCATACATTCGAAAAATAGATGATGAATGGGATCCATATTTATTAACATATATGGAAAGAGGAGGAAATAATAGATTTATTAGAATATGTTATAATTATAAAATTAGTGAACTTCCATTATATCAAAAATATACTTGTAGAGCTTTAGAATATTATAGATTAATGTTAAGAAGTGAGGTTTTAGCTGAAGAACCTCCTGAAAGTCTTGAATTACAATATGCTGCAAATCCTAGTGATTTAAGTATAATTTATTATCCTGAATTTCAAGATTATCACATTTATACTGGAGAATATCCTACTGAAACTAATGGAATTAAAATCAGTGACATTGGAAGATCAATTTATAATGGAAGTTTAAAAACTTTTCAAATTATGAAAAATACTAGTCAATTAATTTATAATACTTCTAAGCCTGTTGTTAAATATATTGGAGGAGCTGCTATTAAAGGTTTATCATATGCTTATCATTATATGACTGATAATAATAATATGTATAATACTCCTAAAAATGATAATAATAATAATGAGAAAGAATTTAAAAATGAAGTTTTAATTCCTAAAAATTATGAAGAATGGAGTGAAAATAATAAAATTAATCAAAAAGGAAATAATAATATAAATCATTTAAATAATAACGATTTTAATCAATTTAATAATATCAATCACTTAAATAATAATAATTTTAATCAATTTAGAAATAATATTAACCAAATAAATGATGATTTTGTGGACTTACAAAATTATCAATTCAATAATAATTTTAGAAACAATAATATTAATAAACCAATTCCCAATAATAATAATATTAATAAACCAGCTCCAAATAATAATAATATTAATAAACTTTATCCAAATAATAATAATAATAATAATAATAAACAATATCCAAATAATAATAATAATAATAATTATAATAATAATAATAATAAATCAAAATACCCAATTTATAAAGAAGAAGATATTAAAAATGAACAAAAAGAAAATAATGTTACTCCTGATATTTCAATTACTGAAACTTATCAAATTGCAGATTATAATAGCTTTGAGCAATCAGTGATAAAAGAAGAAACTTTTGAACCAACTCCTGGTAAAAATAATAACTAAAATTATAATAATTATTTTGAATGAATTGAAAAATTAATGGATGAAAAAATGATATATAAATAAAATATCAATTAACTTTAAAAAAACTTTATAAATTAATCTTTGGAGAATATTTCCCATAATTTATAAATTTAATATAATTTTTTAAATTATTAAGAATAATATAAATATTAAAAAATATTTTATATTAAAATAAATAATAATATATTTATTGTTGTTAAATATGCTACTTTAACAATTTTAGAAATATTGATAAGAATGAAAAACTTAATATATATTTATAAATTAAAGTTAAATATTAATTTAAAAAATAATAATTATAATATTATATAATTAATGAGGGGTTGTTTGTATAACAGGATATAATACTTTATTATTACCATTTGAATAATTCAAACAATTATTTTGATTATTATTATTATTATGTTCATAATATGAATGAACATCAATATACTTTTTATATTGTTCTTCTAAATTGTCAGCATTCTTTCCATACGTAAAATTATAATTATTTGAATTTGAGATTGAAGTAGTTACATTAGTAAAATTAGAATTTATTCCATTTAAATTATCTGGCCTGGATTTTTTAACAATATATAAATTTGGATTATTAGTATTATATGTATTTAATGGCGTATTATATAAACATTTTTTCTCACTATATGAATTATACATATTATATAAATAATTTAATTCTTTTTTTAATTCATCAAATTTAATTTCATTTTCTTTTATTTTTCTTTCAATTTCATTTATTAATTGATTTAAATTATTATGTTCATTAAGTATAATTTCGTTATCATTATTGTTTGACACTATTTTTGTTTGATTTATACTCTTTAATTTTTTATCAATATTATTTTTTTCTTCTCTTAATTTTCCTATATTCTCAATTAATGAAATTCCTTGACTTATTAATTCAGAAACTTTCATATCTGTAATATTATTTATTTTACATATTATTTGTATCATATCTAATAATCTATTTTTATCAGAATTAATTAAAATAATATCATTTTTTAATTTTGCAATTTCAAAATTTAAATTAATATTTCTTTCATTTAAATTTTCATTGGATTGCTTTATATTTAAATTTTCTTGTAATTTTTCATTTAATTGATGAGAAATAAAATCAAAATTTTCTTTTTGACTTTCTAAATTATGATTAGTAGAATTAATTTCATTTTGTAAATTTTTTAATTTCTTATGTGACTCTTCATAATAATCATCAGACTCAAAAATTTTTTCATAAATATTAACAAATTCATCATTAACAATAGTTAAAGTATTAATTGCACTATTAATAATATTTAAATCATTTTCACTGTCCAAATTATATTTTTCAACTTTTAGAATTTGATTAATATTATTTTTTAATCTAGAAATGTTATCACTGAAATTTTTAGTTAAATGAGAATTTAAATCTTCATTTGCCATTTTATTTAAAATTTTTACATAATCTTTTAAAAAAATTTGTAATTGACTAAGAGAAGATTTAATCGTAGAAATATAATCATTAAAATAAGTAAATTTTTCTTCATATTGTGATAATTCATTTCTTTTATTTTCCATTTCTAATTCAATAGAATTTATTCTATCTTTAGCATCATTATTAATATTTATTCCTTCATTTAATTTAAGAGAAGCATCGTTAACTATTTTTTCTAATTGTGAATTTTTTTTTAAAAGTTCAGAAATAACTTTTTTTTGAGAATTAATAGTTGATTTTAATGTTTCATTTTTATTGTTAACTATAGTATTTAAATTATTATCATCATTTGAAATATTATCATAAGTATCAGTACTAGATAATAAATTTATAGAATATTTCTTTTTATTATATAAACTTTCATTTTCTTTTTCTTTATTATATTGTTCTATTTCAGATTTAAGAGAATTAACTAAAGCTTGAGATAAAACTAATTCTTTTCTATATTCTTCTGCTTCACTTTTTAATTTTGCAAAATCAATAATATTATTTGAAGTAATATATTTATTAATTATTCCATTTTTTATTAATTCATTGTCTATTGTTTGTTGTAATAAAGAAATAATATTTTTTTGTTCTTCTGCAGCTATTGTTTCTTGTTGAAGTAAATCAATTAATTTTGCATTTTCAATTTTTAATGATTTATATTTTTCTTTTAATTTTTTATATTTTTCTATATTCAAATTACTTTCATTAGTACTTGAAGATTTATTTGAATTATATCTTGATAATTCCTGATATGATTTTTTTAATTTTTGATATTTATCATATAAAATATCATATTTATCATCATTATTTATTTCATTATCTTCATTATAATTTTTTTTTGATTGAGTTTTAATTGATTCTTCAGTTATAGGAAATTTTTCATTAGGATTTAATTCTTTAATTCTTTTTTCACATAATAATTTATATTTAGATAAATCAGTTAATCTTTTTGCTTGTTCTTGGATTTTAGATTCTAATTGTTCAGTATATGTATTTGGTTTTGTGTTTTTTATTGTATTTCTTTGAGATTCTGTTATATTTTTTGATGTTGATTCTATTTCATAATTTGAAAGTTCAGAAAATAAATTATTATGTTCTTTTTCTTGATTCTTTTCATTAAATGTATATAAGGCATTGTAATTATTTTGATTTAAAGATTTATTATATCTATTACCATCTTTTGTTAATGATATTGATTTTTTATTTCTTTTTTTCTCGGGAATTTCATTATTTTTATTATTTATAATATTTGTATTGTTTGAGTTGCTTCTTTTCATTTTAATTTGTTTTTTGAAAAAAATGTTATAAAAAACAATATTTAAATTTAAAACAATAAATCAAAAATTTGTCATTTAAACCCATTAACATTAAAAAAAATAAAAAGTAATCAAAGAAAAGAATAAATAAATAAAACACTAAAAAAAATTTAAAAAAAAATATGTCAAAATCCCCAAAAATTTCAATAGGATATTATGAAGAATTAAAAAGACAAGTGGAAAATATTTCAGCATCAAAAATAATAAATCAAGCATTAGATGTAGGAAGTAATTTACGTTCAAATACTCCAGAAAAAGAAAATGAAAGGAATGAATTAGCTTTTGAAATAGTACATAATACAAAAGAAACAGCAAGAAATACTTTTTTATCTAATTTAAATAGTAGAAAAGTAGATAAATTAATAAAACAATTTACTATAAATGTTGATGAATGTAATGATAATGCTCAAAAAAATTTAAATAAAATATTAGATGATATTACAAAATGTAAACATAGTATTGAAATTCATAAAAAAAAAAATGAAATGTTAATTGAACAATTAGCAGAAATAAATAATTCTTGTAAAAACATTGAAAATGAATTAAGAAATAAAAATGAAGATATTAATAAATTACAAATTAAATTTGAAAAATTTACTCAAATTAAACCAATTTTTGAAGAATTAATTAGAAGTTTTCCTGATGAAGAACCTAAAGATTTGATTACTGGAATTAAAAATTCTATTGATCCTAATGTTAAAAAAATATATCAAATTGATAATTTAAATGATAAATTAGATTTACTTGAAAAAGATGAATTAACTGAAAAAGAAAAGATGACAAAAACAGAAAATGAATTATTAGGAAAAATAAATGAAATTAAAATGGATGTTACAGCAAAAACTGAAAAATATAAAAAAGAAATTGATGAATTAGAAGAAGAATTAAAAATATTTCAAAATTATCAAAAAGAAAATGTTAGAATAAGAAATTTATTATATAATTTATTTCTAGATATAATAACAAAAATTCCAAAAGAAAAATATAATTCTTTTGTAAAAGATTATGGAAAAGATCCTTCAAAAAAAGAAATTTTTGATGCAGAAGTATTTAATAATGATAAATTTGTTGTTTTACTTCAAAATACAATATTAAAAAACCCAACAAAAAGTAGAGGAAGTTTATTATTAAGACAAACTATAGCTTATTCAAATATGATGATAAGAAAATATTTTGAAAAAAAAGATTCATATAGATATGATCCAGTAACAACATTTAGAGAATTAAAAAATTTATTTGATAAAAAACAATTTGATTTATATAAATTAGGTTGTTTAATTCAAAATTTAAAAACAAATCAACATAATAATAAACAAATAATCGCTGAATTAAAAAATGAACTGAAAATGTCAAAATTAAAATTTTTATCTTTAAAGAAAAAAGCAGAAAGACAATTTAGAGTTGAAAAAGTTTCAAATCAAGGTAGAAAAAGGCATTTTAGTGCAAGAACAAAATTTAAAAAAAAACAATTACCTTTATTAAACAATAATATGAGGCCTAGTACTTCAATGGATCCAAAGAAAAAATTTTTCATAACTACTACAAATAAAAAATATAATAAAAATGAAAATAATAAAAATGATAATGTTAAAGAAGAAGAAACAAAAGATATTAAATCAATTGATGAAGAATCTTCTGATAATGAAGAATCTGATTTTTCTTCAAATGAAGAAGAAGAAGAAAGCAAAGAAGAAAGTTCAAATTTAGTTTTAGAAGATGAAAGTGTTGATCAAAAAGAAATTAAAAGATTTAGAGATTTAAAAATAAGTAAAAATAGAGATAAATTAATTAGAAGTAATGGTTTTAAAGGTATGGATAATATTATTTCAGGTTTAAAAAATTTAGCTGATAGAACTAATAGAATATTATATTATAAAACTCAAACTAATTTCAGTGAGAAAAAAACTTCTGATAGTTTAAATAATAAGAAAGATACTTTAAGTTCAAGTAATTTTAACTCTTTAAGAGATAAAAAAATTGATGAACATGAAAAAATTTATAATAAACTTTCTCAAGATGTTATGTCTAAATTAAATAAAATGATTACTGAAGTTAAAAAATAAATTAAATTTGAAAAAAAAATACTAAAAATCAATAATACTTATTTTAAATTTTTTTATAACTTAAATATTTTTACATTAATTTTCATATTATTATTCTAAAATAAATGGATTCACCAAAAGAAATTTTAGATTCAAAATATATTCTTTTATCTAAAATAGGAAGTGGAGGAACTGCAGAAGTTTATTTATCTCAAGACATAAAAAATAATAATATATCAGCAACAAAAATACAAAATAAAGAAGAAGAAGAAGGAAAAGAAAAAAAAGGAAATATATTTAAAGCAGAATCTGAAATATTAAATTCAATTAAAAATGAAAATATTGTTAATATAATAGATTATGGTGAAGGTTCAATAGAAAATGAAAAAGGAGAAAAAGGGGAAAAATATCCTTATTTAACTTTAGAATATGCTGAAAAAGGAGATTTATTTAATTATATTTATTTTCCTAAAAAAGGTTTTAATGAAGAATTAGGAAAAATAATTTTCAAAGAAATTTTAAATGGAGTTAAAGCATGTCATGATAATAATATAGTTCATAGAGATTTAAAATTAGAAAATATATTATTGACTGATGAATTTAAAGTAAAAATAGCAGATTTTGGTTTTGCTATTAAAATTAAAGATAATGAAAAATTAAAAACTATTTTAGGAACTCCTACTTATCAAGCTCCTGAAATATTATTAAAAAAACCTTATGATGGAATTAAAGTTGATATCTTTTCTTTAGGAGTTATATTATTTATTTTAGTCACTGGAATTAAACCTTTTGAAAATCCTTTTGGAAAAGATAAATTTTATAAATTTATTTTAAAAAAACAATTTGCTGAATATTGGAAACTTATTAAAAATTATAATGTTGATGTTGATAATTTAAGTAATGATTTCAAGCAATTATTTATTAAAATGATATTATTTAATCCTTCTGATAGACCAAGTTTAGATGAAATAATAAATTCAAATTGGATGAAAAGTGATTTATCTAAATCAAATGAAGTTTTAGAAGAATTTAAAATTAGAGAAAATTTGGTTACAAAAAATTTAAAAAGTACATATGGTATTTCTTCCTCAAGTGTAAATAAAAATAGATTGAGAAGTAAAAAGAAACAGAAAATGAATATTAACCTTAATAAAATTAAAAAATATTTTAATGAAAATATTAATGTTCCAAATGCTGAAAAAAATAAAGGTTATAATCAAATTTATACAATTAATAATAAAAATCTTTCTCCTTTTGATTTTATGAATTGTTTATGTCATTTAATTTTAGAAAGAATAGATTCAGTTGAAGAAATAATACCAAATAAAAATTATTTAAGATTTAATGTTGTCTTTAAAGAAATAAAAGAAGAAGAAGTAAAAGAAGATGAAAATAATGAAGAAGAAATTGAAGGAATGAATATTGAAGTTGTAAGAGAAAAATGTAATATACAAGTTAATTTTTATGAAGATAAAATTGAAAATAAAAATATTATTGTTTTTAAGAAAATTAATGGAGATAAGTTTGAATTTTATGACAATGTACAAAAAATAAAAGATATAATTTTTAATTTATTGGATAGCAAATTGGATTTTGAATATGCTTAATTTATTTTTTATTTATTAAAAATTTATTTTCAGAATTTTTCAAAAATTTGTTATTTTTTTAAATAAAAAGATTAATTCCATTAATTATTTAAATGTTGATTATTAAGAAAGATAATTTATTAATTAATGATAAAATAAGTTAATTTTATAGAAAATTATCATACAATTCGATTGTTAAATTGTAAATAATAATTTTAATAAATACATTATTTGATTAAAGTTTTAAAAAAATAAATATTAATATATTAAAATAAACTATAATACATTCAGAATATTTATTTTTTTTCTTTTTTAAGATTTAAACTTCTACATCTCTTAAAATATTAATAAATTTTTTCTTTTATGCTATAAAATATAATTAATTTTATTCATATTTATATATAAATCAAAATCCATTTGATAATAAAAACCTAAAATAAAAATTAATGAATTTTTAAATATTAACTTTTTCAATAGTAATTGATTTAGATCTTAATCTTTTAATATTTTCTTGTTCAAAATTATTTGCAAGAACCAAAGTTTTAAATTGTTCAAAATTAATTTTTTTTAATTTCCTTTTATTAAAATAATCAATTAATCCCATTTCATCAACTTGAACATTATTAGATTTTAAAGCAGCAATAATGGAATCAGCGGTAATATGACCTTCATCATAAATATCAAAATATTTAAAAGCAGATAATAATTTATCATCTTTATACATTTTCAAAGAAGAAATAGTACCAGCTAAAAATTCAGAATAATTTACTTTACCATCAGAATGAAAATCTAAAGCATTAAATATATTTTTTAATTCTTGTTCTGAAGCTTCAATTTGTAAATCTTCGAAAATTTTTGGAATTTCCTCATATTCAATTTCTCCAGAATTATCTTTATCTATTATTTCAAAAGCTTTTTTTAATTTTAATAATTCTTTATCATTAGATAATTTAGCCAAATAATAAAAAGTTTCTTTTTGTAAAATATTAGTATATTGAAAATTTTGTAATGAATCAATAATATCTTGATCAATAATCCTATAATCATTTTTATTATCTTCAAACATAGAAAACCATTTATGTTGTAAAGCACTTTCAACAGAAATTCTTTTTTTATAATCTTTAACTAAAATTTTTTTAATTAAATCTTTTAATTCATTAGAGCATTTACTTTTTTCAAGAGATTTCTTATCATATTTTCCTTTTAAAATTTTATCAAATACTCCTTCTTTATCTCTAGCTCTAAAAGGTTGTTTCCCAGTAACCATAACATAAATAATAACACCAATACTCCACATATCACTTTCATAAACAAAATTACCATGAATCATTTCTGGTGCCATATAATATGGAGTTCCTACTCTTCTATTATCATTTTTTGCATTTTTTTGTATTGATAAACCAAAATCTATTATTTTTAAAGCATCAAAATCTCCTGGAACTGAAAATAGTATATTTTCTGGTTTAATATCTCTATGAATTATATTATTATGATGAAGGAATAATACCGCTTTTAATAAACATGTTATTATTTGACATATTTCTTTTTCAGTAAACTTGAAATATTTTTTATTTGTTAAAAGTTTAAATAAATTATATCCTGGGATATATTCCATTACAATATGAATATAAAAATCATCTTCATATGTTTCAAAATATTTTACAATATTTGGATGATCTAAGCTACGTAAAATTTCTACTTCTCTTTCTATACTTTCTAAAGAATGCTTATTGAAAAAATCTTTTTTTAAAGTTTTAATTGCGTATCTTAAACTTTTACATTCTCTATCTATATATAATCTTACTTTTCCAAAAGCTCCACTTCCTAACATTTGAATATATTCATATTTTTTTTTATAATTTTGTTGTTTTGATATTTTCCCTAATATAATTGAAGAGTTACGATGACTACTTTCAGAAGTACTTTTTGCACTTTCTGCTTCCATTACTTCTTGATTTCCACAACAAACATTTCCCATTTTTTTATTATTTTTATATATTTTTTACTTTTTTTTTAATAAAGCAAAATTTGTTATATTTTTTTTGTTTCTTTTAGATAAGGTTTTTAAGGATAAATAATTGTTATTCTATTATTTTCAAATAGTTTTTTTATTTTAAAATTATGGTCTTATTTTAGGCATTTTTAAAGTTTAAAGATATATTATTTCATTATTTATTTAATTCAAAAAACTTTTTAAATTCAATAAAAATTATGAAGATTTTAATGAAATAGGAACATTATTTGTTGATGTTTTGTTGCTTTGTTTATTTAAGAGATTAAAACCTGAATTTTCCTTTATTTCTTAATTTTTTTATATATTTTTTAATTTAACTTTCAATAGATTTTAATTCATATTAAATAAAAAGTATTGATATACTGCTGCTTTTATAATACAAATTAATAATTATTTTATAATTATTATTAATTATTTTTCAATTATTAATCTTTATTTTTTCAATGAAAAAACATTGCATAGAATAAATATTTCATTTTTTTATTTAAATGATAAATATATAAAAAAATGTATAATCCAAAAATAATTCTTCGTTTATTAAATGAACCTAATCTTTTTTCAAATCAAAAATTATTAAAAGAAAATTCTAATCTTTCAATTAACAATGGTAATGATTTATTAATTGATTTAAATCAATCATTATTAACAAATAGCTCTAAATTAAATAATAATAATATAAAAAATACAAATATTACATCAAATTCAAATACAAATATTTTTAGAAATATAGATTTAAAAATTTCAATTACCAAAGCAATAAATAATCCTTTAATTAAACCTGAAAATTTAATATTATTAATATATATAGATGATAAATTTAAGATACTTCATGATAAAAATATATTTCCATTTAATTATAATCAATGTGAAACAACTTTAATAAATAATAGTAATAATACAAGTGTCTTAAACAGTGAAATGAGAAGCATTGACAATAAAAATATAAAAAAAAACCAATCTTTTTGTTCTTTAGTTAATAACCAAAACAACAACATTAATAATAATAATAATATAATTATTTATTATAAACTTTGTAATTTATTACAAAAAGTAACAGTAGATATTTATCAATATGAAACAGAAAGAATATTTTTTAATTTACCTTTATCTTGTTCTATTTATATGTTAAAAGTTTTAATTTTTAAAAATCTTCATTTAAACACTAATGATTTAGAAAAAAATTTCAATATTCATGGAACAGGATTTACTGATTTAAAAGGAAATATTTGTAAAGCTTTGACAAATAGAAAATTTGATGAAAATATATTAATACTTGAAATTCGTAAATATTATCAATTAGATAATAATAAGATTATAAATTTAATTATGATTGAAAAATCTCCTAATCAATGTAATATTGGGTTAAATTTTAAATTTAATAATTTAAAAAATTTTTATCTTTCAGATAACTTTGAACATGATACACAAAATTTTCGTTGTGTAATAAATGGCTTTAATTTATATATTTATTGTTATAATTCTTCTTGTAAAATTTATAAATCCTATTTTATAGTCAATAAAGCTTATGGAGTTTTTGATATATTTCCTTGTTTAAATTATATAAAATGTCCTTTTTGCAATTCAGATAAAATTATTTTAAAAAATATTGGAATGGTTAATGCAAAATGGTTATATAGAGGATTTTTAAAACAATCAAAGATTGCAAAAATAAATGGAGATGGATTAACTATAATGAATAATAAATTATATAAAATTGATGAAATTAATTTTAATGAACAGTTTTATTCTTTATTATTTGAAGTGGAATTTTATCAAAGTAACTTACAAAAGAAACAAAGATATAATACTATTACTAATGAAAAAGATCACTCAAGAAAAAATATAACAAATTTAATGAATAATGAAGAAAATATTGATAAATTAGATTTTAATGATATTAATTTAGAACAAAAATATTTAACAAAAGGGAATAATGGAGTTAATATTAAAAAAGAATATACTTTTCAAAAAATAAATCCTAAAAATAATACATTCAATGATATTGAAAATGAAAATAACAATGATAAAGAATTATTAACATTATTCCCTAATGAAAATAAAGTGAAAAGTGTTACTCATAATATAAAAAAAGAAAATATTTTCAACATTAAAATAGATAATCAAAAAGAACAATGTTGCTTAGATTGCATTGAAACAAGTAGCACATGCTTTATATGGTAATTATATAAAGATAAATGAATTGGTAGTATATGTAAATTTTTAAAATGTATTTATAAATCATTAATTCAATTAATATAAGATTATTAATTATAAGTCTTTATTAATTAATATATTAACATTTTAAAATACCTACTTAAGATAATTACCAGTTATATATTAAATTTTATTAAAATATTCATCTACAATAGAAAGAGGAATTCCTTGTAAATTAATTTTTGAATCTGCATTAATATCTAAGTTTTTATTATAATCATAATCTTTAAAAAAACATTTTTCTTCTGCATCATAAAATAAAATTCCATCATCAATAGTTTCTTTTTTATTCTTATTATTTTTTTCATAATAAAAATTAAAAGCATTTTCCTTTGTGAATTTATCATTTAAATTCATCCAATCTTTATTTTGTCCTTCTGATAAATCTGATTTAAAAGTTTCAAGAGTAAAATCATCTAATACTTCAAATTCATTATTTTTTAAATTTGGATATACAAAATTATTGATAGAATCAATATCATTTTCATCTATAACAAAAGATGATATTTTAAATTTTATTTCTGGTCTTTTAATAGGGATTGAATTAGATTTATTTTTAATTTTTAAATCCTTTTTTAATTTAGTAAATTTTTTCATATGATTTAAAACATTTGTTGCATTTTTATGTTTATTTGCAGTATTATAAACTTTATTTGAATTATATGACTGTTTATTTATCATTAAACTATTTCTAATCTTTTTTATATTTTCATTTCCATCATTTTCAGCTTTTTCTAAATAAAAATCATTTATTATTGGAGGTTTTTTCCTTATATAATAATTTGAATTCGTAAAAGCTGAATTTTGATATTTATAATAATATAAACTATTATTAAAAATTTTAAATTGATTATCGTTAAAATTAAAATCATAAAAATTTCTTATTGGAATATTTCCTTTTACATCAATATAATAAAACATTGGTAAATTTATTTCATAATTAAATTCAACTTCAAATTCAGAATAATTTGAAAATTTATGTTTTACATAATCTCCATAATCAAATAAATAATCATATAAATTACTTGTTTCATCAATTTTTTCATTATTTTTTTTATATTCACAAATAGAATTTTTAATATCACTTTTTTTTTCCTTTAAAAAAATATTATATGGATTAAAAAATATTTTTTCCATATAAACAATTTTTCCTTTATTACTTAAAAAATTACAATTACTAACATCATAAAGTAAATTACTAATAATATATCTATTATAAAATTTATCAAAAGAATGATAATTAACATCTTCTAATTTTTTTTTAAAATGTAACAATTCATCAGATTTCATTTCCCATATTTGAGGTAATCCAACATTGACTTTATATTTTCCTAAAAATAAATTAATAGCACTTTGTTTATGTTGATCATAGAAAGAATTATTAAAATACCTTTGAAAAGTATTAAAAATTTCAATAAATTTATCAATAACACCGAAACCAGGTTGAGTATCTTTAATATTTTGTTTATGAGCAAGAGAACCAGCATATTGTTTAGATAATTCATGTCCCATTCTTTTATAAATTTCTCCTAAAACTCCATATATTTCTTCTTCATTTTCAGGAAAGTTTGCGTTTACTCCCATTTTTCTTAATTGAAGAACTAAAACTGCTAATCCTATTATTTTTTGATATACATTTGTTCTATCTATACAATCTACACAATTTGTTCTTATTACCCCATTTTGTAATGATAATCTATATAAATTTTTTTGCCTTACTTCTGGAATAAAACAAAAGAAATTTGTTTTTCCTACAAATTTTATTGAATGATCATAATATTTTTTATAATATTTTGGTTGTTGTCTTTCCTTCTTTAAATCATAATGATAATATAATATTTTATCTTTATTATCATTCATTAATAAATTTATATAATCAATTCCTTGTTTGTAGAATTCATTTAATAAAGTTTCTTGTTTTCTATTTAATTCTTCTTTCTTAGTTAAATTACAGACAATACAAGGATGACCATATCTTTCAACAAGAGTAGAAAAATGTCTTAAAGTAGCATCAAATCTAAAATCAGTTTCTTTTACTTTTATAATAGGATTAGATAATATAGAATTATGATCTTGAAACCAATATATAGGCACAGAACCTCTAATATGAATAAAAGAAGATATTATAGGTCTATCTGAGAAAGTAGTAGATAATTCTTCTAATATTTGTTCTGTTTCTACTTCATTTGCAACATTACCATCATTATTTATTCCTCTTTTTAAATATCTTGTTCCTGCATAATGTCTACTTCTTCTTGCTAATACTGTTATTAAAAATCTTAATCCAAATGTATTACATTCTACTTGCTCAAAAAATCCATATATGAAATAACATATCCATCCTTTATTTAAAATACAATTATAAAATTCTTTTATATGATAATAATTCCACATAAAATAATATGAGTTTAGTTTTTTAAAGGATAATTTCCCTTTTTTATTTTGAAATTTTTGTTTGTAATGTGGGATTAATTCGTTTTTTAAGTTTTCAATAAAATTTCTTTGAACTGTTTTTGATAAATCATAAGTATAGGAAAAATATAATTGTTTTGTTAAAGCAAATGATTTAAATAAATCAATATATTTATTTTCCAGAAATAAAAAACTATTTTTATCTGGAATATCATAACTAAATAAAGGAATATATTGTAATTTATCTACTCTATAAATAATATTTCTTCCTATTTTTCCTATTTGAGTACAGTCAGAAGCTACTATTGCATAATAGCCAAAATAGAATTTTATAAAACCAAAAATACAAAAAAAATCAGTTATTTTATGTAAAACTTTTTTCATTTTTCCTTTATTCCCTAAAATTACTAATAAATCTCGAAGTGATGTCTTATGGTATTTTTTATCACATTCTTGTATTATGTCTTTTAATGTTAATTTTGAATATTCTAAAATATTTTCATTTGTGAAATTTAATTTTTTAAATGAAATATAATGATTTGTTTTATGAATATTGTCTTCACCTATAAAAAATATATTTTCTTGATTTTCATATATTTTAATTTTATGAATATATTGCATTTTGATTGTAAGTTTAATTGGCATTTTTTATTAAATCAATAAATAAAAATTAAAAAAAATTTATACTTTTAACAAAATAATTGATATAATAAATAATAAAAACCTAACTATTTGGAATCAATTTATTGATTTTTATTTTTGAAAAACATTTTCAATATATGAAATTTCTCTCTTTTAATTGAGAATATGTTATTTTTTTTTTATCTCGATTAACTTTCTAAATGAATCAATTTTATCTTTAACATTCATCTCTTCTTATTTTATTATTTATCATTTATATTATTTAAATATATTTTTTTCAATATTAATTTAATTTGTTTTTTTATTTCTTAAATTTATATTATAAATATTATTTTTTATTCTTTTTATATTATTATTTAGATTCAATAAATATATTAATAATTTCAAATAATAATAATCAATAAGAAAAATTAGTAATTAAAGATTTATTCCTGGAAGTTAATCTTCTATAAATTGTAGAAATATATAAATCACCAATAATATCAATCTCTAATATTGATAAAATAATAATCAATTCGAAATATTTAAACATAAAAATTTTTTATTTGGTTTTTATATACATATAAAAGATTACTAAAAATATATTAAAATTTCATTTGTTCCTTTAAATATATAATTTATATTAAATATTAATAATAATAATAAAAAATTTGATTTATACCCTATTTCAAAAATTTATAAACAAAAAATCATATCCCTAAATGTTCTCCATCATATTCTTCATAAATATCATTTAATAAATCATTTTGATTAATATTACAATAATAATTGCATTGAAGAGAAATTTTCCATTTATCTTTAATATTATTTAAACAACATGATCTATATATATTTTCAACATCTTTAAAACCTTTTTGTAATTGAAAATCTTGATTTTCATTTCTATTATATAGTTTAAATAATTCAGGACAACTAGAAGAAGTAAAAGATTTATTATTCTTTTCAAAAATATTTTCATTAATAGTATTATTAATACCATTATTTGAGGATGAATTTGTATTTAAATTTGAATTTGAAATTAATGAATTATTCAATAAATTATGATTATAATTTAAATTCTTATTATATAGAAAAAATGGGATAATATTTGGATTATTATTATATATATTTCCATTAGTATTATTATTATTTATATTTTGATTTTCATTTTTTAATTTTGCAGACCTACAAATAATTTAAATATTTATATTTTACTTAATAGTAAGAATATGCTTCTTTAATATTTTTTGATTTGAACTGTTTAAAGCTTTTTGATAATCACTAAAATTAGCTAAATCTACAAATCCAAAACCTCTTGAATTTTTAGTCATAGAATCAAAAATAATTTTACTATTTAAAACAGATGGAAAATCAACTTTAAAAAAATTTTTTAATTGTTCATTATTAATATCTTTAGGAATATTTCCAACATAAATTGTGAATTTTTTATCATTTTGTTCTTGACTATTATTATCTTTTTTCTTTGAAATTACTCTTTTTAAATGAAGAATTAAATTATTAATTTTTAATCCATTGTATTTTTCTAAAACAAAATCTGCAGTTTCTGGACAATCAAACTCAATAAAGCAGCAATTTTTAGGATTATCATTTTGTAAAATTCGAATTTTAATTGGATTTAAATTGATTGAATTTAATAATTGACAAATATAGTTTTCATTCATCCAATTTTCTATGTTTCCCATCCAAAGAGTTCGAGATTGTTCCATAATATTTCCATTTAAAACTGGTTTTGATTGTTCCATTAAATTATTTAATCTATTTATCGATTAAATTCTCAATATTATAATTAATATTAGGTGTAAAAACAATGTACAACAATATTTTATTTATTAACTCCAAAAATAATAATAATAAATTTTAATGAAAATAAATTTTTTTTTATTTCAATTAATTAAAAACATAGTATAATTTAGAATGAATAAAATATAAAAAATGAATAAAGGATTTGATGAAAAATTAGATTTAGAAATACAAAATCAAAATACAAATAATTCAAATGCTCAAGAAAATTCATCATTAAAAAAAAAAAACAGAACACTTCAATTTTATAAATTTCTCTTTTATAGTATAAAACTAGAAATAAAATTTCATGAATTTATAGATTTAGTAAGATATACAAATCAAAGTGAAATAATATTATGGTTATTATCAGTAATATTATATATTAATACTCCAAAAGATTTTCCAAAAATCAAAGATAAAAATGATAAAGTAGTAAAATACAAAAATACATTTATTTGGTTTCATTTAATACATGTAGTAAGATCAATATTAGGATTTTATTTATGGAATAAATTACCAAAATCGTATCAATTAGTAGAAGCTTTAAAAGGAACACCAGATGATAAATTATCAAAAACTTTATTTAATGATTTAATAAGAGAAACTGCTCATATTCATATAATTAAACCTATATCAGATCAAAAAATATTATTTTATATTTATGTAGGATGTACTTTTTTTAATTTTGTAATAGATTTGATTGACTTTTTTGCAGTTTTAACAGGATTAAAAAATGCAACTTCAGATGCTAAAGTCGTTTTATTAACATATTTAATAATTGCTTTCTTATATTGTGTTATAGATTTATCTTATTTTTTCTGGGGAGAAATGTTAAAATTACATTTTCCAATTCAGTATTTGGCTCCTATCCAAGAGGCTTTCCATGGAACTGTTAAGAAACTTTATAAAAGATTTAAAATATTAAAACCTAAAACTGATATTAAAGAAGAAGATAAAGTTCAAAATCAAGGTAATAATAATAATATTGAAGAAAATATTGAACAAAAATTACCTCAGATAAATGAAAAAATTACAGGGGATAATATGTGAGAATGAAAACCTTCAAAAATTGGAAATAATATTAGTAGTGAGTAACAAAATAATAATATTAATGTTTAATCCTTTTAATAAGTGATAATTTTTTTTTCAATATTTTTTAATTAGATAATTTTTTTAAATGAAAAAGAATTTTTTATTAACATTATTTTTTTATTTTATATATTTATTTATTGAATAATCAATAATAAATGCATA
The DNA here is from genome assembly GCA_023807065.1 of Isotricha intestinalis. Lineage (NCBI taxonomy): Eukaryota > Ciliophora > Litostomatea > Vestibuliferida > Isotrichidae > Isotricha > Isotricha intestinalis. Next base: position 75,692 of record JAJJLU010000331.1, read on the forward strand.
ATTAAATGTTTTATGTTCCATTTAACTGTAAACACCAATTGTTGATTTATTTTTCTTATTTAAATTAAAGCAATTTATATTAAATACATCATTTTAATTGATGAAAGCAATTGAAATTTTTGCTGTAAATTTATTGTCTGTTTTATTATTATTAAGAAAAAATTAGAATTTATAAAACATTAAGTATTTCATAGATAAGGAATTTTCATTTTTAATCATAGTATTTAAATAGAATAAATCTTGATTATTATTGAAGCATATTATTATTTTTGATATCTAATTCTTAACTACTTTTTTTCCATTATTTTCAATTTATTTAATTATCTTAATTCTCCTATCAAATAATAAAAACATAATTAATTTAATTCATATAATTAAAAAGACATTTTTGATCATGCCATTCATCAATTTTTAATATTTTATTTAATTAACATTTTTCTTTTTCCCAAGGGTAATTAAAATCTCCAAAAAGAAAAAACAAAGGCTTTAAAATATAGTTTTTATCAAATAAACGTATTTATTGAAAAAAGACTTCTAATATATCAAAAAAAAAATGAAAAAAAATATAAAAACCTCCAATATGAATTTCAACTTATTGAATAAGCTATCTTTATTAATATTATGATAATAAATAAATGATTAATTATCTTGAAAAACTTTCTTCCTGAACAAAGAAAAAAATATTAATAAAAATGCTTGTTTATTGTTAACTTTTTGTTTTCTTTCTTTGTTACATTTAATTTCAAATTCTAATTGTCTACCAGTTATTCATTTAACTTTGAAATAATTATTATATTTGAAATAATGTTTTAATTTATGTTTTATATATTTTTTAAAAATGGAATCTAAAACACAAGATTCTTTCATTAAGTTAATTAAAGGAAAAAAAACTAAAAAAGAAGATATTATTTCATTTTTAAGAAATAATGATTTTGATATTAATGGTTTAGATAAACATGGATATAATCCTTTACATTATGCTATTAAATTAGAAAAACCTGAAATTGTAGATTTATTATTAAATATTCAATCTGAAAATGAAGAAGAAATGATTAATCATAGTGATCCAAATATTTTAACAAATGATTTAAAAAATCAAATTATAACTTCTCCTTTATTATTATCATTAATGCATACAGATGATTATGATAATTCAAGTAAAATTATAAAATTATTATTAAGAGCAGGAGCTGATTTAAATTATAAAGATGAAGAAAATTGTACTTTTTTTTTAAGAGCTTGTGAAAAAGGAAGATTAGATATAATAAGTTATTTAATAGAAAAATATCCAAGATTAAAAAAAAACGAAGATGAAAATAATGAAGAACAAAAATTTAATATTAATAAAGAAGTAGGAAAAAATGGAAGTGGATTACATTTAGCAATTTTAGGAGGAAATGATGAAGTTATATCATATTTATTAGAACAAGGAATTGATCTTGGAATACAAAATGAAAATGGAAACACAGTATTTCATTTATCTTTAATGGAAAATCAAATGAATACTTTTAAATTATTATTAGATTATCTTGTTGATAATAAAAATATTGATAATGATACTAAGAAAAAAATTTTAAATACTCAAAATAAAGATGGTAATACTATATTACATGAATTAACTTTTGCTAAAACTACTGTTTTAATTAATATTGTTAAAAAATTACCAAATGAAATTTCTGTTAATGAAGATACTAAAAATAATGATGGATATAATTATATTGAATTAGGAGAACATTTAATTGAAATTGAAAAACAAAAAAAAGAACATCAACAAAAATTAAAAGAAGAATATAAAAAACAAAAAGAAGAGAAGAGAAAAAAAGAAATTGAAGATAATAAAAAATATGTTGAACAAAAAAAGAGATTTCAAGAACAAATGGAAAGACAAGAAGAAATTGGAAGACAATTAATTAAATATAGAGGATTAATTTTTTTCATTGGGTTTATTATATTTATGGGAATTCTTTATGTTTTACTTACAAATGCAACAAAAAAGAAAGATACAATTATTTAAAAAATCATTTATTATTATTTAATATAAAAAATAAATAAAAAATCAATAATTTACACAAATTTTGTTTATTATTTATCATTAATAAATATTATTTACTTTATAAAAATAATTCTATAATATTGTAATCAATCATTATATTCATGAATCAAATATTATTAAAGAAAAAAATAAAATACCAATAAAGAGAAGGAGATTACAAAAAGAGAATTAAATTTAATTTTCAAATTTAATTCAATAAATAATAATATTGCAAATATAAATTATAAATATTCAAATAATAAAACTTGGAATAAACTATCAAGTGGAAGAAAAGAAGAAGTAAATAATTATTCTTCTTTTAAAAATGTATATTTTCATGGAATGAAAATATTTCATTTTTAAATTGAAAAAAAATCATGGATTTCTAAATATATATAATATTTTATGGAAAAAACAGTTAGATTATTTGAAAAAATATTTTAAATCTAAATAAAAGTAATTATTCTTCTTTAATAATAGTGTATTAAAATAAATAGATTAGTTTCAAAATAATATCAATTTATATAATATATTAATAATAATAATCTTATTATTCGAAAAATTAATTTTCAAATTAATTTTAAATATTCCCATGGAAATAATACTTCTTTAAGAAAACGTTCTGATTTAGAGGATTTATAAGTTATAAATCAATTTCTTTAAAAAATTAATTTTTATTTTAAAATATAAAATAAATATTATTTTTTCATAAATATTTTCCAGCAAATTTATAGGAACTTTATCATTTTGAATAAAAGAATTTTTTATTATATACAACATAGAAAATGATTTTTTTTATTATTTACTTTATATATTGTTTGAAAATTATTATTCTTTGTTTCAATAGTATAATCATTTTTAAAATTTGGATTTAAAAGATTTGTTTCATTATTATTATTTGTATTATTGAACTTATTATTTAATTTATTTTCTTCTTTTTCACTTAAAAAAAAATTTGGGATTTGAATTTTTTCAATTTTATAATCTTTATATTTATCTCTTTTACTTTTAATTTCTAATTGAATTGCAGTTTGAATATTATTTCCTTTATTTTTATTTTCTCGAATTTTTAATTGATTATTAGTATAGTTATTATTATGAATTTTATTTAATAAAGTTTCTTTCTTTTTTTTTGATTTTGAATTATTTTTATCATTAAGAGATGGATTAACGTTTAATTTTTTTTCTTCTGCATTTTTATTAATATTTTTGAAATTTATTATATTTTTACTAGATCTTGATTCTTTAATATATGGATTAATTATTTTTTTTTTATTTTTCATTTTATTTACATCATTAATTATTTCTTCTATATTATTATTATCTTTATTATTTTCATTTACATTTTTAAGAAATTCAGAATTAATATTATTGCCAATATATCCATTGATTTTCTTTTTATCTTTCTTAGTATTTTTATTTTCTATGTTTGTAAATTGTTTTTTAAAAGAATTCACAATAAATTTTTTAGGTTTTATTAATTGATTATCAATGTTTTTTATAGAGTTATTCAAGAAATTTGTGTTTGTAAATTGAGATTTTTCAAATTTACTTTGAAATCTATTTTCCATATAATCACTTCCAAATACTTTTTCTATTTGTTGTTCAGCGTTCATTAAATATTTTATATATATAATTAATATAATAATTTGTTTAATAGGACAATCAATTAAAAATTAAAATTTAGATTATAAATGCTAAATAAATTTTAATTTAAAATTAAATAATTCTTCTGAAAAAATTTAAGTGTTTTTTAGATTTAATATTTTTCTTCAAATCCTATATAAATCTTATTAAATTATTTATAGCCTTAAAAAAAAGGAAATTAACACATTTACAATATTTGATTTCATTAATTTAAATATATTCTCTAAATATATATAAGTTTTCTATATCAAATTTATATCCTAATTAATAATAATGAAATTTTAAGAAAATATAATCATTTAAGTATTTTTAAAAAAATATAATAAAATATAATAAGAATTAGACTTTTAAATTACTTTTATTTTAATGCAAAAATATTTTAACTTTTAAAAATATAAATATCAATTCTCTAATTTTCTTCTTTTTGTTCATCATCATTATTTTCCTTATTTTCATCTTTTCCATTTAATTTTTCTTCAAAAGTGTTTCTACATAAAGCAACATTTAATTTAATTAATTCCAAATTAGTATTTTTACTATTAATAATAACCATAATATAAGTAGAACTAGTAAACTCATCTAAATAAGTAGTATAATTCCTAGTTTGAATAATCATAGATTCAAATCTTGAATTTGTAGTCATACAACTTAATTTAAATTTTTTAATTATATGAGAAATTTTTTCAAATCTTTGATCATCTTTAATCTCTTTATCAGTAAAAGAGCTAAGCAATAAAAATGTATTTTTTTCAAATAAAATAACTTCTTCAACACCACAAACTTGTGAAAAATTTTTTAAAGATTGTTTAATACTTTTTAAATTCATTGTTAATTCACTTACAATATTAGTCCATGCTTTATATAATGAAATTTCCCATATTGAAGTAGGAAAACATTGAATTTTAAAATTACCTGCTTTTTGTTCCAATTGGTTTTTTCTTTTATTAAATATTTCTACTCTTTTATTTTCTGATACTAAGTCCATTTTATGAACTAAAACAAATACTTTTGCTTCAGGAGAAAATTCAGTTAAAGCTTTTATACAACTATAAATTATATATATATTAATATATATAATTATAAATATTTTTTATAATTATATATATATTATTTAGTTATTATATATAATATTTTACTTTTCAAAATATGTTATATCTTCTATATTTTCTTTATCATTCCTATTATTGAAATTTTCTGCTTCAATTACAAATATTAATACTTCAACTTTTGAAAAAATTGTTTCTCTTTTTGTTTCTAAATATTGTTTTATAAATTCTTCTTGTCCTCCACAATCTAATAAACTAAAAACTAAATTTCCCATAAATTTTAATCTTGATTCTGAAACATCTTGAGTGCATCCTAATAGAAATGTATCTTTTGGTGCTTGATTTGCAAATATTATTGATCTCATTGATGTTTTTCCAACTGCTGCTTTTCCCATTAATAATATTTTAGAAAATTTTTGAGATAAATTCTTATTTGACATTTTTCTCTATTATTTTAAATGATTATATTATTTTTATTTATTTTATTATTTTAATCATTTATTTTACTTATTAGGTTATTTGGAATTATAAATTTATTTTTAATTGTCTTTTTTATTTATTATTTTTATATTTATTTTTTAAATTAGAAAAAAATGAGTATTAGTGATAAACCTATATTAGTTGGATTTAAAAAAATTATTGAGTTTTCAGCTTATATTAAATTAGAAAGAAATGGAATTAAAATTGAGAGCAAATTTCTTCAACAAAGTAATTTGGTTAATTTGAAAATTAATCATAATCAATATAAATATATTGATCAATCTATTAAAGAAATTGACGCGCTTGAAATTAGAAGTAAAAAAGGCGATATGATATTTCATTGTAATATTAAAGATATAATTAAAATCAATGATAAATTTATTTATGAAGGTAAATTAACTTTAATAATTCAAATTAAAGAAGATAAAATTATTTTATTTATTTCAAAATCAACTAAAGAATTATTAGATGCTTTTATTTCTAAAATTACTGGTAAAACTCCAGAAACCAAAGATTTAAGTTCAAAAAATAAAAATGTAAATAATAATAATAATAATAATAATAATAATAATAATATATTATTGAAAAATAAAAGAAGATTTCATGAACTTTATACTGCAAAACATAATAAAAATACTTATAATAATCCTAAAATGAGAATTGAAAGTAATAATTATAATAATGAAAAAGTCATTAATAATTTGTTATTTTTGAAAAATAAAAATGAAAAAAATAAAATTATTATTGATTTTCCTGATTATTTACTTTTTATCATTTTTGAATATTTAAGTAAAAAAATTTTACTTTCTAAAGTTTCTTTATTAAATAAAGAATTAAAAAAATATTCTGATTCATATATTGATAGTTTAATAATAAGAGATGATACTCCAACAGAATCTTTTAATAGAATAATTAATAGATTTAAAAATTTAAAAGATTTAACTTTTGGAAAAGCAAAAAATTTCAAAAATCAAAATTTAAAATACTTTAATTGCTCTTTACATAATTTAGAAAGATTAGATATAAGTCAAATAGAAAATTTAAATGATCATTCAATTAAAACTTTATTTTCTAGAATGAAAGGAATAAAAGTTCAATCAATTAAATTAAATTATTTTTTAGAAAGCTTATATTCTGCTTTATTATATGCTAATCAATTTTTTAAAAATTTAAATGAATTAACTTTATATAGAAAACCTTTTTTACAAGATGAAAAATATTTAAATGAAAAATTCATAAAATTTCCAAAATATTATCATATTAATTTATTTAAAACTATTTTAAATATATTAAATTCAAGGGAACATAAATTAAAAATTTTAAATATTTTTGCTTTTTATATGCCAAATTTAAATGAAAATGATTTAATATTTAAAAATTTAATTGAACTTTCTTTTGATTTATTAATGATAAATCATATTAAAAATTTAAAAATATTTTCAAATTGTGAAAATTTAATTTCTTTTAAAATTGGAGATATAATCATTAAAGATAATATGGCTAAAAATGAACCTGTTTTTCATTATATAAATTTAAATGAAATTAATCAACAATTAATTAATAATTTAAATGAACAAAATATTAATAATAATTTAAACCGAGAAATTGATTTTGATAATGATTACATTGATATTTTCAGTAAAATTTTTTATAAAATGAAAAATTTAAAAAAAATTGAATTTGGTTCTTTTTTAACTGATGATTTATGTAAATTAATATCTATTTATTTATTAAATTTAGAAAAAGTAAATTTTTCAAGTAATTATATAACAGATGAAGGAATTAAATTAATTTTAATTTCATGTAAAAATATTAAAGATTTAAATTTAATGAATTGTTTAAAATTTTTAGGAAGTTGTTTCTTTGATATTCACCCACAAGATTTTCCAATAAATTTAAAAAAAGCCCAATTTTCAATTTCCACATATAATTATTATCATGTTATAAATTTCTTAAGATCTAAAGGAATAAAAGCCGAAAATTACATCAAAATAAAAAGTAACTAATTAATACAATCTATAAATAAAATATAAAAATTTAAAAAATTAAAAATATAAAATAATAAAATAAAATCATATTAAAAAATGAGATTTAAATTTTGTGGAAATATAGATTGTCCAGATTGGTTAATAACAGAAATAATATATTTAGCAAAATTTACTTCAGTAAAATTAAGAATAATAAGTAATCAAATATGTAAATTTATAATAACTAAGGGTTCAAATATACAAGATTTAAAAAAAATATTAGATGAAATGAATTTAAATGAACAAGAAATAAAAATAGTAATAAGTGTATTAGATTTTATATTTAGAAACTCGGCTAAATTTAATGTTGAAGATATTGTTTTAAGTCAAGAATTACAACAATTAGGTTTACCTCAAGAAAATGCAGAAAGTATAAGTAAAGTGTTTAAAAATCAAAAAAATAAATTAAGAGAATTTTTAAAAGATGATATTTTTTCTTTTAATGTTATTAAAGATATTAATTACAAAAATAGTTATACTTTATGTGATAATTATACTAATTTTAATTATGTTAATGAAAAAGAAAATGAATTAGCTGATGATAATTATAATATTTTAAGCTTAGAAAAAACAAGAATTAATTTAAGTTTTGATATTGGGAATGATAAAAATTATGTTATAGCTATGGATAAAGATGCTTTAGGGAAATTAATACAAGATTTAGAAAAGTGTTCTGAAGTTATTAAAAAATATAAAGAAGGTTAAAGAATTAAAATATATTTTAAATTGAATAAAGAATTAAAAAATATATATATAAAAAAAATTTTATTTAAAAATAAACCATAAAAAAAAATAAAAACTATGAAAAATATAAATATAATAAAAATAAAATATTTATATAATGAAATCCCAATCAAAAAAAATATGTTCAAATTGCGATAGTTACAATAAAAAAACATATAAATATTCATGTTCACATCGTTTATGTCCAATATGTCTTTCACATTCATTAATAATGAATGAATTTAAAAATTTTAAAAATTCTGAAATTAATTTCCAATGCCCAGTATGTAAAAAAAATAAAGATAGAGGAACTTTAAAAATGGAATATGAAAAAGTCGAAAATTTATTCCAAGTTAATGAAAATAAAAAAAATACAAATGATCATAAAATATTATGTTCAAATCATGGAAATGAAACAGATAAATATTGTTCTATTTGTAATAAAGAATTATGTGAAATTTGTGCTAAAGATGATGAAAAACATAAATCAAGTCATTTAGATCTAAATTTAATTATAAATGAATATAGAGAAAAAGCAAAGAAAAATTTAGTTTTAAAGGATTTTGAAGAAATTAACAAAATTTTAAATGATAATTATGACACCATCGAAGATTCAATTAATAAAATTAAAGAAAATACAAAAAAAAAAATTGAAGATACAATTTCTTTTTTAAATAAAATGTTAAAAAATTTAGAAGAAGAAGCAAAAAAAGATTTAGAAAATATAAATCAATTATTTGAATTAATTGATTTAACATATAGGAAATTTTATGATGATTTAACTAATGAAAAAACTCCAATTGAAATATATAAAAAAATAAGTAATATGAGAAATATAACAAAAATGTCAATTATAGAAAATATAGAAACTACAGTTGGAATGGATAATATATTAAATAATTTAAAAGAATTAAATAAAAATTTATTAGAAGGAAAAGGAATGTTAGATTATCATTTTGAATATAGAGAAGGATTAATTCAAACTCAAAATGTAGAAACATTTAAATTTAATCAAAAAGAATTTTTGTCATCTTTTTCATTTATAAATAATAAAGATAAAATATTAACAGGAGGAACAGATAATACATTAAAAGTTTATCAAAGAAATTTCAATGATAATACAATTAATTATCAAGAAATACTTTTATATGAAATTCCAGAATTAATAAGTGAAATAACTTATTTATTAGATTTTGATAATGTAAGATTTATAACAGGAGATTATGAAGGATTAATTAAAATATGGGAAAAAGATGAATTTAAAGTAGGAGCAATTTTAGCAGGTCATACTTATCCAATTAGAAAAATATTAAAAATTGATTTTGCTACTTTAATCTCTTGTTCTGATGATTGTACTATTAAAATTTGGGATTTAAGAAAATTATTATTTAAATATACTTTAAATTTCCATGATGATAAAGTTAATGATATCATTTATAATGATGGAAAAATTTATTCTTGTTCTTATGATTACACTGTTAGAATAACTGATTATTTAACATTAAAAAATGAAAATATTATTTATACTGATGATATTATTTTATCTATTTGTTTATTGAAAGATGGAAGATTAATTTGTGGAGGAAAAAACAAAAAAATTTACTTATATAATGAAGATTTTGATTTAATTAATTCTTTTGAAGCTCATAATGATAGTGTTTTAATTATTAAGCAATTATCTAATGGGAAAATTATTTCTGGTGGAAGAGATAATTTAATTAAAATATTTAATGAAAGTAATTTTGAATGTATTAAAATTTTAAGCGGACATAAAAATAGTATTATTGATATCATTGAAAATGATGATGGGAAAATTATTAGTGTTTCTTCTGATAAAACAATGAAAACTTGGACTGTATAATTTAAGGAAAATAAAAGAGAAATTTATATTTAATTTATCAAAACTAATTTTTTAATTTTATTTAAAAAATGTTTTTTATTTTAATTATGATTATTATTAATGAAATAAATAGAAAATTATTTATTGAATGGTTTCACAAGAAGAAAAAAATTATGATGCAATTTCAACATCAGGAAGTATGTTATTGGATATTGAAATAAATTCTAATATTTCTTTACTTAATAAAAAACATTATTATAAAAAGAAAAATAAAATAAAACCAATTTTTAAAGTAAAGATACCAAAAATTAATAATAAAGGTATTAAAAGTAATAATAATTGTCTAAGTAAAAAGAATAATAAATTATTGTTTGATTTTGAAATACCTAATTTTTTACAAGATAAAATTGAGATTAAAAAATTAAAAGGTGAAATTAATAATTATGATAATACAATAAAAAATTATTCTAAAGAAGAAAAAGAAATTTTCTTAACTTCAAAAGAAACTTTCATTAATTCTGTTATTAAAAAATATAATCTTCCGTTATTTATTTCTAAAAGTAATTTCCTAGATGAGAATAAAGATTTAAAAAGGGAAATTTAAATATTAAATATAGTATTTTAATTTGAAGGTAAGGATAATTTTAAATATGATTTAAACTAAATACAAGTGTATAAAATTATAAAAATAATGGATAATAATCGAATAAAATAATTTTTCTTTCCTTAATAAAATATAAATGTAAAAGGGAAAGAAGAAGTTATTAATGGTTAATAAATATTTTTATTATTTAAACTATTTTTATTTAAAAACAATTACGAAATTAAAAAAGTAAAATAATTGAATCCTAATTTAATTTTAAAAATAGTCAAAAAAAAAAACAAATATAAATGTAAATATTCTTAATTAATAAAAAATTTATGATAAATAAATAAAATATTAAAAAATGAAATTTAATAAAATAATATATCATATTCTTCATTGTTATCTTCTTTAATAATTTTGTTAGATTCAATTTTTTTAGAAATTCTAAAAGGAGCTTCAGTTTTTCTAGTTTGAATAATACTTTTTTTTAATCTTTCTTCACTTTGTTTTCCTTTTTCTTGTCTTTGTTCTTCTAATTTTATTTTTTGTTCAATATATTTTTTGTCTTTATTATATTCTCTTCTTTCACTAATTATATTAGAAAAAATTTTATTATCTTCTAATTCATATTTTTCTAAATCAGAAATATAATTATTAATCTTATGTTCTATTTCATTTATTTTTTTAATACATTTTTTAGTAATATCTTTCATTTGTAAATTAGGATTATTACTTTTTTTATTTTTATTATTTTCAAATTCTAAAAGATAATTAAAAAGCTCCTTAAGCAAATATTCAGGATAATTATTTTGTTTTTTCTTATTTCTTTTAATTATATTGTTTATATTTATTTCTTCATTTTTATATTTATTATTAATTCTCTCAAAATCTTGTTGATAAAAATTTAATCTTTCGTTCATTTCTTTCATATTTAATTCCCTATCTTGTTTCTCATTAATTTCATTTTTTTTCATATGTTGGATATAATCTAATAATCTAATAATAACATCTTCAATTTCTTCAAATTTAATCATCATTATATTAGGATCATTTAATAATTCTTTTAATTCTTTTTCGTCATTTTGATTTAAGCAAAAATTATAATTTTTTATAGTTTCTGAAGTTATTTCATTTAAATTAGGTTTATCATTAGGATTCGATAATTTACTTCTATAATATTTATCTATAATTTGTTTTTCAAATTTACCAGAATCAGAATTAATAACTTTAGAAACAAATATACATGATTCTCTTAATTCTTCTAAATTAATTAATATTCTTTCCATTTCTTCTTCCATTGTTCTTTTCATTAATTCATGATAATGTTTTTGAATTAATAATTCTCTGCTTTTATTATTTATATCTATTAAGGAATTTTCTATTGTTTTATATGCTTGATTTTGGTCTCTAATATATTTTTGAAATGATTTTTGATTTTCTAATAAATCTTTATTTCCTTGTCTTATTTTATTTTTATTTTCATTTTCTCTATTGTTTAATTTTTTATTTTCTTCTTTTAAATCATCTAATATTATATTATTGATTCCTATATGTTTATTATCTTGTAAAAAATTATTTAATGAAATGTATTTATCTGATATTCTTTTTGATTTAGCTTTTCTATAATTTATTAACTGTTTTTTTGCTTCATAAACATAACGAAAATTTTCATCATCAAATCCTACATTTATTTGAAATAAATTATTTGAATTTTTATTTATTGATTCTCTTATATTTTTAACTGTTTTCAATAAATTTAATCTATCTGGATCTTTATTACTTGTCATATATAAACGTGAATTCATATCATTATTTTTTTTTACTGAAGTATTTAAATATTCATCTCTTATTGAATATCTGTTATTTTGCTTTATTGATATTTCTGTGTTAAAAATTTTTTCTCCCATAGTTGATGATAGATTATCAAAAGTTGATATTGAATCTAAAATTAATTTCCCAAATAATTTCATTTTTGACATTTTGTGTAAATAATATTTTTCAATTTTTTTTTATTGTTATTTTTTAATATATATTTATTAAAACTTTCTTATTGTTGTTTTATTATAATGATATTTTTCAAAAAGGAAATAAATAGTTTTTTTACTTGGGAAAAAGAAAATATAATTAATTGAAAGATTATCTATTTCATTAATTGAAATCAAATTTTTTTCTATTATTTTATTACCACAAAAATTAAATTATTTAGGATTTTTATTTTTGTTATTATTTTTTTATTAATATTTCCATTAAATAATTTTTAATTGTTTTATATAAAATTTATTTATGACATTATTTTTTTTTTAAAATTGTATTTTTGAAATAATAATTCTTATTTTCTTAGAATTATTTTTAAAATTATAAATTAATTTCCTTTTATTATCCTTTATAAATTTAAAAAAAACTCATAATCATAAAATTCATATTTAAATTTATTTTTAAAAATCTAAATTATAAATTTATTATAATTATAAACTCTTGAAATAAAAAATGGAAGATGGAAATTTAGAAAAAATGAAGAATTTTTTTAAAAAGCATATAAAATCTCCACTTCTTTCTTCAACATGGGAGAAAGAAGGTCAAACAGTAAAAATAAATAATATAATTTTTAACAAAAAAAGATAGTAATGAACAAAGATAAATTAATATTAGAAGTAGAAGAAAAAGAAATATTAAAATTTTTAATTTCAATTGGAACACCAAATTTATATAGAGCAAAGCTTTGGTTATTATGTAGTGGAGCTAAAAGAGATATAAATGAAAATCCAGATTATTATGCAAATTTAATATTATTATCAAGTAATGTTCCTTCTTTGTATGAAAAACAAATTAATTTAGATGTTTTAAGATCAAATCCAAAAAAGAATAAAAATCAAGTATATTTAGAACAATTAAGAAGAATTTTAACATGTTATTCAATTAGAAATTCTTCAATTGGTTATTGTCAAGGATTTAATTTTATTGTTTGTAGATTATTAGATGTTTTAAAAGATGAAGTAAAAATTATTTTTATTTTATTAGAAAAATATTATATATTATAAAAATAATAGGAAGATACTTTTTGGGTTTTTTGTGAATTAATTGAAGAAATATTACCTTTAAATTATTATTCTGAATTATTTGGAATTTTAGCTGATACTACTATTATTATAAAGTTTTTAGAAAAGTATTTTCCTCAAATTCAAAAAACTTTAAATAATGAATCTTGCAAAGGTTTAATTAATAATTATATTCATCAAAATTTAGTTAATTTATTAATTACAGGAGTAAATGAAGAAACTTCTTTTTTAATTTGGGATTATTTATTTTTAGATGGTAATATTGTTTTAATAAAAAGTTTTTTGGCAATTTTTGGGGAATTAAAAAGTAAAATAATAAATTTAAAAGGTGATGATGATGATATGGAAATAATGAATAATATTTTAACAAAAGATACAAATAATATTCAAAAAGATTCAATTGATTTAATTCATTGTTTAGCGATTAGACAATTTGAATTTGATGAAAATTTCATTGATGATTTAAGATATAAAATATGTAATAATTTAGAAGAAACTTATGAAAGTTCAAATGTAGAAAAAATACAAATTAAAATAAAGAATAAAATAACTGATTTTCAATCTGAAATTAATAAATATAAAAATTGTAATAAAAATTGGCCTTATTGTAGAAATGATTCTTATTTTGAAAATGTAAATCAAAGTTTAAATTATTTAGTTTTAAGTCAAAAAGAAAGTGTTGATGTTATTGAAGAATATTTTTTTGATATTTCTAGTATAAATTTTAGAAACAGAAAAGATAATAGTTTTTATGATATTATTGTTGAAAGAAGACCTCATTATTGTTCTGAAATTATTGAAGAAATTAAAAAAGAAAGATCTTCTAAAAATTTACCTGAAGTTATTAATGAAAATAATATGTATGAACAAGAAGTTTATAATGATTATTTTAATAAAATGATGAATAATCCTCAATTTCAAAAATCGACTTTAAATGTTTTTGAAGAATTTAAACCTGTTCCTTTTTTTCATATTGATGATAAGAAGGATAATAATAATAATATTGATAATAATAATCATTTAAAAATTGACAATGAGAAAAAAAAAGAAAAGGATGATAAATAATAACTTTTATTATTATTAATTTTTTTTTATTGTTAATTAAAATTTTTTATTGTTTTCAAATTAGAAAGAAATAATTTGTTTTGTTTTAATATTTAATTAAATAATTAATGAAAATAAAAAGAAATATACCAAGACCAAATTCTTCATTTTTCTCAAAAAAACATAATGAAAATTTAATTCCACTTGATTCAAATTCATATATAAATACAACTATAGAAAAACCAAGACAATTAATATTAAGTAAATCAAAACAAAATTTATTTAAACCTCCTCTACCATCTTCAATGGAAACTATTTCAAAAATAACATTATTTAAAAAAAGTAATTCAACTTCAAAATTAGATTTATTAAATTTAGTAATAGAAACAAATCCAGATAAATATAATTTAACAAAAATAGAAAAAAAAATAAAAGAAATAAATCCAATTTTTAATCAAAAAATATCATTTGTCAATCCAGAACCAAAATATAGTGAAAACACAAAAAAAATGTTATATAAATATAATATATTATATGGTTCAAATTCAAATAATATAATTAGAACTTATTCTACTAAAATGAGACCAAATTCAACTTCAATATTTTCTTTTATAAATAATTTAAGTCAAACAGAAGAAGATAAAAGCGAATGTTTATTATCAAATAATGATATTGAAAAATTAATCAAAGCAAAATGTAAAGATCTAAATTTAAATTTAAATGAAGATATGATATTTAGATTTAAGAATTATTGTTTAAATAAATGTAAAAATAGAAAAATGGATTTATCAGGATGTTATTTAGGTTATTATTCTAGTTTTGTTGTTGCTGAAATATTATATTCAAATACTCAAATTGCAATATTAAATTTAGGAAATAATAATCTTGGTGATGATGGCATTAAAATAATATCAAATGCAATAAAAGATAATAGAGTTTTAGTTTCATTTAATATATCTTCAAATTCTATTAGTCATAAAGGAGGGAAAATATTGTTTAATAATATATGCTGTCAAAAAAGTATTATTAATTTAGATATATCTAATTCTAGAGGAATGAATAGAAATAGATTAACTTCTGTTGGAATTCAAAATATAGGAAAAGTTCTAACTGAAAATTTATATTTGGAAATGTTAAATTTAGGAGGTAATAGTATTAAAAATGAAGGTTTGAAATATATTTGTAATGGTTTAGAAAACAATAAAACTTTATTACATTTAAATATAACTAATAATGATATTGATAAATATGGAATTGAAAAATATGTTTTAAATATACATTCTTCTAAATTAATTTCATTAGATATTTCAAGTAATAATATTATGGATGAAGGGATAATAAATTTAACAGATTCATTAAAAAATTTTCCTAATATTCATAATTTAAATATATCAAATTGTGGAATTGAATTTAAAGGTTTTCATTATTTATTAATGAATTTACAAAATATGAAAAGAATAGAAAATTTAAATGTAAGTAAGAATAAAATAAGTAGTGAAAAATTTGAATTAATAAAACCATTTTTTCTTATATTTGGAGTTAAACATTTAGATATATCTAATTGTTTATTAGGTGATAAATCGGGAGGAGTCTTAGGTGAATGTTTACAATTAAATGAATCTATTACAAAAATAAATATTAGTGAGAATAAAATTGGAGATAATGGTTTTAAATTCTATATACATTTATTTAAGAATAATTATTATATAAAATATTTTGATGCTTCTAAAAATTTTATAAGTGAAATTACTGCAAGAGATTTTATTAAAAATCTTAAAAATAATCATACTTTAACAAGCTTAAATTTATTTGATAATCAAATTAAAAATGATATTGGAAATGTAATATTAGAAATGTTAACTTATAATAAAACTCTCCTTAATATAAATGTTAATTTTAATAGAATTCAATTAAAAAATATTGAAGATATAAATAAAAGATTAAAATTAAATAATGATGAAATGAAAAAGAAATTTATGCCTAATTTAATTAAAGAAATTAAGGACATTAAATTTAATACAGAAAATTTTCAATATATTACAAAAAAAATAAATGATGAAACAGTATTATCAAATTATTTAAATAAAAGAGTGAATGAAGATACAGAAAATTTTAATAAATTAAGAAAAGAAGAAGAAGAAGAATTAAAAAGATTACAAAATGAAAATAAAGCTTTAGAAGAAGAAATTAATATCATTAATTCAAAATTAAAAAAAGTAATGGAAACAAAAAAATATTTATCAGAACAATTTATAAAAAAAAAAAAAATATTAAGTATTAATATAGAAAAATTAAAAGAAGATAAAATAAAGATAATAAAAAATATAAATTCTTTTTATCAAAGAAGAGACAATATAACAAATGAATTAAAAAATACAATACTTCAAAAAGAAAAAAAAGTAAAAACTACAAAAGAGAAAATATTAACATTATTAAAATCATTAAATTCAATAAATGAAGATATAATTCAAAGAAAAGAGTCCTTAATATATTCTGGAAGAACAATATCAGAAGAAAGTTTCAATGATTTTTTACATGAACCAAATTCAAATAACTCTAAAGAATATAAAGATTTTCTTAGTCAAAGTATAAGTCCAGAAGCAAAAGAAAATGAAAAAAGTAATAAGAAAAAAAAGGGGAAAAAAAATAAAAAAATTAAAATGGCTATTCCTTTTAGAAATAAAAGTATTGTTTCCTTATCTCCTAAAATTAGATTTTCTCATCATTCTTTACATAAAATGAATTCTATTTCTTATAATAATCATCCTATTTCTCAAAAAAGTATTTCTAATTTCAAAGATTTATGAAATATAATATTTATATATTATATAGTGTAAAAATATTTTATATTTTGAAAATATTATATTATAATATTATTATATATATGTAACATTTAAAAAATTAAATGTTTTAATTTTCTTTTTTATAAAATTTACATTTATTTTATAATAATAAAAATATTAAGTTAAAATCATAAAAGATATATAATATTTAACCATTAAGTTGAAATCTTTTAACACTATTAAATATTCTTTTAAGAAAACAATGATCAGTATTTAAATTATTATAAGCTTCTCCATTTCCAGTGTAATGACAACCACATTCACAATCTTCTTTTAAAGTAATAATACAAATAATAAAAGACATTTTAATATTAAAAAATTGAAAACAAGTTTTAGCAACATTATTAAAAGTATTTAAAGGATCAATAATAACTAATTCACTTCCAATTTGAATATTTTGAAAATTAATATTATTTTCTTCATATTCACTTTTTTTAGCACAAATAATAAATTTACTAGGATCAAATTTTAATCCATAATGATTTACAAAATCATAAAATAATCTCCCTAAATTATTTTCATTTATTGATATATCATTACCTAAACTTTTTTGAGTTTGAAGAAAAGAAACAATCATTAATATTAATCCATATGAAGAAATTCCTCCTTTATATGGATCATTTAAATTTGCTCTTTTTAAAATATTTTTTAAAACCAATACTAAAGGTTTTAAACTTTCATATTGGGAAATAAAACTATTTACTAAATCTACACATTTTAAACCAAAATGTTTTTCATCTTGAATTGATATATCTATATGCATATTATTATAATTTTCACTTGAAATTAATTTAACAATAGGAGTACTTGCTCCAGATAAAAATTTAATTTCTTTAACCCAATTTTTTTGTCTTAAATGTTCATAAATTTGACTTAATAAAACTTGAATATTATTATTATTTCCACTATTATTATTATTGTCATTATTATTATTATTAAGTGGATTTTTTTTATTAATTAAAACGACATCAATATCACTCCAAGGTAAACATAAATTTGTAGCATGAGAACCATATAAATGAACTTCATAATCATTAATAATTTCATTAATTGAAATTTGAATATTATTAACAAGAGTATCATATAAATTTTGTTCTCTTTCAATATGTTCTTTTACAAATTGTTGGTAATCACTTATATCTTTCGATAAACAAGATATAACATATAATTGATCATATGAAAAATGAATAAATTTTTTATTTAAAAATTGACTATATGCACTTGGATTATTTGGTGTTGTTATATTTGTATTATTTTTATTATTTTGTTCTAATATTGAATATTTTTCATATAATTCTTTAAATTCTTTTTGAGATGTATTTACTTTATTTGCTAAATTTTCTTTTTCTTTTTGTAATATTTCTATTTGTTCTATTAAATTTGAAATATTTTGTTGATATTGATTTTCTTTTTCTTGAAATATTCTTTCTTGTTCTATTATTTTTTCTCTGAATTTAATTGAATTTAAGTTCATTTTTTCTAAATCATTTTTTAAATTAAAATTTTCAATTTCGTATTTTTTTATTTTATCAGAACTTTCTTTTAATTGATTTGTTAATTTATTTATTTCTAACTCATATTCTAATTTTCCTTGAGATAAATCTATTGTTAATGTTGGTTGATTTGTTGAGTCAATATTTAAAAAAGTTTCCAATTTATTATTTTCTTTATTTTTTATTTGATTTTTATCTGAAAAAAAAATAGGAATTTGAATTGAACTTTTATTTTTTAAACCATAATTTCTTAACAATTTAGCAAAAATTAATTTTTGTTGGTTTTTATAATTTTTTTTATTTTTCCTTCCAAAAATAATATTATTTATATCGTTATTATCATTTTTAACATTTTCAATATCAAAATTTTTTCTATTATTATTAATATTAATAGGATTAATATTTTTATGATTAATATTATTATCTTCAATAAAAATTCCATTAAACTTTTCATTTTTATTTTTTCCATCTTCTTCTAATTTTTCAATAATCATATTACAAATAATATTTTGTCCTTTTGCCATAGCAATTTCAAAAGCTTTAATTCCATCTTTATTAGGTTCATCAATTTTAATGTTATTACAATTTAATATAATTTTAATAATATCTAAATTTTCATTTTTAACAGCAATATGTAAAATACTTTCTTTATCAGGTGAACTTTTAAAATTAACATCAGCTCCTTTTTCAATTAAAAATAAAAAAGTATTTTTTAAATTATTAATAGCAGCTAAACTTAATGGAGAATGAGAAGCTTGAGTATTTCTTCCTGTTTCAACTATACCAATACAATTAACATTAATTCCATTATTTACAAGTAATTTAATTATATCTAAATTTTCTCCTTTTTCACTTAAAATTGAATAAAATAATGCATTTCTACCATTTTTATCTTTTTTATTTATATCTAATTTATATTGCATCATTGTTTTTAATAAATTTATATCTCCTTTTAAACAAGCATACATTAATCCAGTTACATTGTCTTTATCTTCTATTTTTGGATATAAATTTTTTGTTTTTATTATATAATGAAAATGACAATCTGCCTCTGCTCCGTTTTTTAATAATATATCTATAAATTCTAATATCTTTTTATTTTCTAATGTATATTTTTGAAGACATAAACATAACGCATCATTTAAATTTTTCTTTTCTATTTTTTGATTTTCAAGATAGGAATTTAAAGATATTGTATCGTTTTTATCTAAAAATTCTTTTATTTTAATTAAAGATTCATTCAAATGTAATTTTTTAGATTTGTTTATTTGATTATCATTAATGTTTATATTACTTTCAGTTTGTTGTAAATTTTTTAAAGAATTATTATTATTATTATTATTATTTTGATTTACTTCCATTTTCATTATTCTTTTAACCACAAATTTGATATTAAATATAATAAACTCATACAATAAATATATTATTAAATATTATTTATAATAAAAAAATATTAAAACCTGAAATAATCAAAATCAAAAAATTAAAAAAAAATGGAAAGTTCAAACAACTCAAATGCAAAAGTAAAAGATACATTATTAAATTTACAAAGTATATTTGCTTCTCCAGAATTGGCAGAAAATTTATTACATAAAACATTATTAATTGAATTTAAACATTTACAAAAATTTTGTCCAAGTGGAGTATATATATTACCTCAATTTGATAATATATCAATATGGCATGGAGTGGTATTTGTAAGAGATGGATATTATAAAAATGGTATATTTAAATTTAAAATAAAAATACCAAATAAATATCCTAATGATGAACCTCAAGTTATTTTTTTTTCAAAAGTATTTCATCCTTTAATTGATTCAAAAGGAATTTTAGATTTAAAAAAAAAATTTCCTGTATGGGAACCTGGAAAATGTTTTTTAGTTAAAGTAATATATTATATTCAAGATATATTTTATAATCCTGTTTATTTTAATAAAAATTATGGAAGTAAAAATAGTGAGTTAAGCAATGAAGAACAAAATAAAATTAGTAAATGTGTTGAAGAATCTATTAATAATTGCTATGTTAATGATAAAGATTCTAGTATTCAATTTTCTAAAAAAGAAAATTATCATCAATTAATTTTAAGTAAGTTATTAAATCAAAATAAAGAAATTTCTACTTATGATAGAATTGAAGATTTTAAAAATTGGTTTATGAATAATTTTATGGAGTTAATTCAAAATGATGATTCTAAAAATATTTCAAAGAATAAGAAATAAATCACTTTTCTTTTGAAGAAAAAAAATAATTAATGTTTAAAAATATTTGTTTTTCAAAAAAAATTAAATTTTAAAAGAAAAATTTTTAAATTTGATATTAATTAATCATTTTTTTATTATTGATTTAAAAAAAATAATTAAATATATAGACCTAATTTAAAATTTTTAAAAATATTATATGAAAAAGAGTTTTCAAAATGCAAATATCTTCTAATTAGATTTTTAGTTTGTTTTATAAAATTAAAGAAGATAAATTTTTATCATTTTGGTTTATTATATAAGAAATAAATTAATATTCAGAGAAATTAATCATTAGTTCAAGATATTAACTTGTAAGGATGTATAAATCGAATAGAAACCTAAAAAATTGAAAAAAAGAAAATTTTTTTTATAATATAAATTTTAATAATAAATATATTAATTAGAAATATAATCAACATCTAATTTTATATAGATTACCTTTGTGTAAATAAAATTT
Source organism: Isotricha intestinalis (assembly GCA_023807065.1). Taxonomy (NCBI): domain Eukaryota; phylum Ciliophora; class Litostomatea; order Vestibuliferida; family Isotrichidae; genus Isotricha; species Isotricha intestinalis. The sequence goes on from JAJJLU010000331.1 coordinate 97,209, forward strand.
ATTGTTCTTAAATAAAAAATAGATTACCCAATATCCATATTCATATCATTTTCGTTGTAGTTTTTTTTTCTTTTTATCTTGACAGATAATTTTGGAATGTTTTTAGAATCTTTCAATCTTATTTGACTGAAACGATTAATTAAATTTTCAGTTTTATTTTCTGAATCATATTCTCTTGATAAAGTTAAATATATTCCCTTTGAACTCTTTGTTTTTTTATTTGTATTAATCTTTCTTGTAAAAACTATTATTCTATAGCCATTAATAGTTTTCCTTAAAGAACCTTTATTATTAATTTGTTGTCTTGGTTCTTCATCTATAAAAATATTATTTTTATTTTCTAAATATTGATTATCATTATCAAAATCATTTTCAATAATTTCCATTGTTAATATTAAATTTCGAAAATTAAAATAATAATATATTTTTTGGATTGAATCATAATACTTGAAATTCATATTATATAAATACATTTATTATTTTTTTTTTTCAATTAAATTCAAAATGTCAATATAATTTACTATAATTTATTGTTTATAAATATTAAGAATATAAAATAATTAATATAAATTTTGATTATTAATAATTGAAATGAAAAGAGGATATGATAGATTAAAAGAACTTCAAAATATAATTAATAAAATTTCAGCAATGAAAGAATTATGTAATTAATATTATAATATTATATTTAGTCGTAAAAAAAAGAGATGGAATAAAATTGGAATTTGAAGAGAAATGTTTTAAATTTTATAAACAAAAAATATCAATTAAAAGAATAATTGATAGTGGAGATTTAGATAAAAATAATTCAACATTGGAGGTTCAAGAATTTTCAAAACAATTTGTGAATTATCCAGATTTAAAAGCAAATATTTATCAATTTTTATTTTTTATAAGAAATCACCAACAAATAATGTTTTATATATCATCTCATAGTAATGAACTAAAATATAAAGAATTATTTCCTAATTTTATTGCAGATAATTTTTATGAAAATATTTTAACTTTAAATTACTTAGGAGATGAATTTTTAGCATTAATTTATAGATTATTAAAATTAGAAATTTCTCAATTAGATAATACAAAAAATAAAAAAAGGTTTTTATTAAATTCAAATTGTGGAAAAATACTTAAAGAAATTTGTAATAATAATGAAATAAAATCTTTTTTTAATATGTTATTAAAACCAATAGTTGAAAATATGGAAAGACAAGCTGAATTTGAATGGAAATTTAATTTAAATGAAATACAAAAAATAATAGATGATTATAAAGAAAAACATAATCAAAAAGATATTAATGAATTATATAGACCTCAAATTGATATTGATGATTTAAGAAATTCTTTAAGTGAAAAAAATATATTTTTATCAGATTTTAATGAAGTTAAAAAAGAAAATGAAAAAAGAAAAAAAGAAGAAATGGAAGCTGCTAAAAAATATTTTTTTGATAAATATATTCCTGATTTAACGAAAGAAGAATTAGAAAAATTTATGAATAATCAAAGTGATATTAGAATGAAACAATTTAGTCAAAGACAATTAAATAGAATTCAAAAAGATGATTTTTTATTTGCTAATCAAAATATCATTGAGCAAATGATGGGAGTTGATAATTCAACTGAAGTTTTAAATTTATATCAAACTTATTTTTCATATATTAAAAATGTTATTGATTCACTTTTACATTATTTAATTGAAAATATGCATTTAATACCTTATTCAATTAAATGTATATGTAAAATAATTTCTATATTAATTAAAAATAAATTTAATGATATAAGTGAAATAGAAGAAAATGCTTATATTGGAAAATTTTTTTTTGAATTATTGTTTTTTGAAATTTTCAAAGTTCCTGATTATAAAGGTTTAATTGATAATTTTATTATTTCTAAAAAAACTAAAGAGAATATTAAAACAGTAATTATTATTATAGGACAATTATCAAAAGGCAATTTTTTTAAATCTACTAAAAAATCAGATTATACTCCTTTTAATTGGTATTTTTTATATACTATGCCTTTATTATTACAATTTATTGACAAATTAAAAAGTATTGAATTACCTTCTTATCTTGAAAAATTATCTAGTGGAAAAATTAATGAAAATGATTTTAGTTATAATTATTTTATAGAAAATAAAGAAGAAATTATGAATTATCAATCTATTTGTTTTAATTTAAAAAACTTTATTAGTTTATTTGATTTTGTTTATGAACATAAAAAAGAAATTTTAGATATAATTATTGAAAAAAATGAATTAAATAATATTATTCAAAGTATAAATAGAGAACAAATATTTAAAATTATTCATAATGAAGTAACACAAAATAAAATAAATTATTTTGTTACAACGAAAGTAATTTTTTCACCAAATATTTCATATTCATATAATATAAAAGAGAATGATAATTTAATAATAAAACCAAGTAATTTAAATGCTGAAGATATATTATTGAATAATTTATTTGATATTCAAAAATTTTTGGTAATTATATTAACAGAATATAAAAACTTAGAAAAAGAAGATTTTTCTGAATATTGTTCAAATTCTATAGATATTATAAAAGAAATTATTCAATTAATTCGAATTCAAAAAGTGAAAAAGAAAAAATCTAAAACTTCAATTCCAATTGAATGGTATGGTAAAGTTTTATTAAATTTATTAAATGAATTACCTGATGAATATAAAGAAAATGATTATTCAAAATTATATGAAGAATTTGAAAAAAATTTATTAGACTCAATGAATAATTTAGATTTTGGTCAATTAAGTGAAATGTCACAAAAATTAAAACCAGTTAATCAATTAATTCAAATTACAAAAGAAAATGAAAAATTATTAAAAAATGCAACGATAAATGGTAATATATTAAAATTTGTAGAAAATTATCAAATAAATATTTCATTTAAAATGAACAATGAAGTTAAAAATAAAATTGAATATTTAGAGGATAATGAAAAAAAAAAAGAAAAACAAAAAAATAAAGTTAAAAAACAAAACGAGGTTGAATCCTGTGGTACAATTAAAGAATTAATAGAAAAATTTCCAAATTTTATTACATATATAAATTCAAGAAATAATGAAAGTGAATATGATAAACAATTTTCAGAAAATTTTACTTATTTAAATAAAAAAATAAAAGGTTACATTCCATATTATTTTAAAAATAATAAAAAAAAACTAAATGAAGAAATAGAAGGAATAAATGATAAAATAATGAGTTTTTTCATGAGTAATATATATGATAAATTATTTACTTCAGAAATACAAGAAAATGATCATAAATTTTATCAAAAATGTGTTTCTTTTTCTTGGATAGAATTAAAAGATTTAATAGGAGAAAATAATTTAATATTAGATAATTTTTTACCAATATCAATACAATATATTAATGAATTAGAAATTGCAAGAACTCCAAAAAAAAAATTAAATTTAATTGCTAAAATTAAAAGAGTTATTTCAGATACTTATTTATTTAATACTGGAAAAAGTATTATTGAAGTAGATGAATTTTTACCTTCTTTTGCTTTTGCTTTAATTAAAGCTCAACCTAAAAAAGCAATTTCAAATTTAAATTTTATTAAAGTTTTTTATGATTCTAGTAAAGAACAGTCTGTTACATTATTTGAAAGTACTATTCAATTTATTGAAAATTTAGAATTTTCAAAATTAAAAAATATTTCTAAAGAAGAATTTGAAAATAAATGTATTGAAGCAAGTAAAATAACAAAATAATGTTAATTTATTATTTATTTTTTTTTTATTCATTTTAAAAAGTAAAATGAATGGGAATTATATTAAAATTAAAATAAAATAAAATAAATGAATTAAATAACTTTTTTTAACCCCAAATTTTTATTACTTCATCAGAACCTCCTGTAACAATATTTCCATTATTAATTTGTATCATTGCTCTAATTGACATATCATGTGCATTTACAAAACAAGTTAATAATTGTTTATTAAATAAATCCCAAATTTTAATTTTTTTATCATTTGAAGCTGAGGCAATACTATTATTTTTTAATTGAATAATTACATTAACATTATATTCATGTGCTTTTCTAATTTCAATATCTATTTTTTTTTCTTCAATGTTCCAAACTATAATATCACCTTCATAATAACCACAAATTAATTTTTTATTGTTTATTGCTAACATTGAAGAAACTAAATCATCTATTCCATTTAATATAATAGAATCTATTTTATTTTTATTAAATATATTAAATACATTAAAAATTTCTATTGAAGAATCTTCTTTTGAAGCAGCAAATAAATTATCATTTATATTACATAAATTTGTTATTTCTGAAATTTCTTTTGTTAAAATACAATTATAATTTTTAGATGAAAAGATATTAATTTGTTTTCCTGAAAAAGATAAAAAAAAACCATTTTTTAATTTGAATATTAAAATTGGTTGTTTAATATGAATTTTTTGAATTAAACTATAATCATTATTAATATTCCATAATTTAATAGTATTATCATTACTACAAGAAATTAATATATTATTATCAATTTCACAAATTGAATTTACACTTGAATTATGAGCTTGGATTTTAACACTCATTTCCATTAAATAATCATCCCAAATTATTATTGTTCCATCGGCTGAACAAGAAGCAAATTTTCCATCAGATAATTTAATTAATTTATATATTGCTCCATAATGGCTCTTTAAAGTTTTTATATGACGAGTAAAACGAGATTTTGTATTTTTATTTATTTTAAATGGATCATCTGTTGTCATTATTTTATTATTTTCATTTAATTGATTTTCATATTTAAAATTTATTTTAGAAAATATTATATTTATGCTCTTTGATATATTGGTTAAACTTGATTGTATTAATGATATTTCTTTTTTAATTTTATTATTTGAATTATTTATTGTTTCTTCAATGTTTTTTGAATTTTTCGTTTCAATGAAATAATTGAAATTAAATGAATTTATTAATGAGTTTAAAAGATTATTTGGACTTTCTTTTGTATTATATGATAATATTTTGTAAATATTTATTAATGGAAGATAAATATTTAAATAATTATTAAATGAATTAATTATTTCTTCTTTTAATTTCTCTGCACAAAATATTATATTATCTATTTTTTTTATATTTTCATCAATATTTTTTTTAAACAGTTTAACTTTTAAATTAATTTCTTTATTTAAATCATTATATGATTTATTTAAAAAAACCCAATTTTTTTCATGATAAAAATGAGTATTTTCAATACAACTTTTACAAACAAAATTTCGGCATTTATTACAATAATTAATATAATTTAAATTATGAACTAAACATTTCCTATTATCAATATTTTTATATTTTTCATTTATTTCTCCTTCTTCATAAAATAAAATATGTTCAAAATAACATTCTTTACAAAGAAAATTATCACATTCAGGACAAATAAAAGGTGCATTTTCATAAATATGATAAGGACAATATTGAGGATAATTTGAAGATTCTTTATTTAATGACAATAACAATTTTTTCAAAGAAATATGTTTTAAATTTTTATTTGTTGAATTTGAACAATTATAACTTAAAATAAAATCAGAATTTAAAGAATTATATTTTATTGAATTTATTGGTAAAAATTCTTTAAAACAAGAAGGACATTTAATAGGATAATTTAAATCATCAAAGTAATATTTTGAAAAAGACATTATAAATATATAAATATATATACATATATATATTTTTTATAAATAGTTATAAAATGTGTATATTATAAAAATTTAATAAATAAATGGAATATCGTTCAAAATACATTAGAATTTCTTGTTTTGGTTATTCAAAAAATATACCAATAGAGAAAGATTACAAAACATTTTTAATTTCATTTACGCAAAAATTCAATATTTCAGAATCACAAATAAAAAATATAATTTTTCAATTATATTTTTACAATGAAAATACAAAAGTTAATATACCTATGGAGTTACAAAATCAAGAAAAATATTATGAGTATTTTAAAAGTAATGATAATATAGGAAGACAATTTACTGAAATTACTGGAAAAGCTATTTTTGAAGGTTCTGAGCAAATTAGACCAGGAAAATCTGATCCAGTTTTAACAAGTTCTCAATATTTAAATAATAATAATAACAATAATAATTTGAATGATATTTTCCAATATAATAATAATAATAATTATAATGATATTATCCAATATAATGATAATAATAATAATAAATATAATGATATTTTCCAATATGATAAATTTGTTAATAATAATTATGGTCATAATAATATGTTTAATTTTTCAGATTTAAGGAATATATTAGATAATAATAAAAATCGATCTCATAAACCTAAGAAAATTAATAATAATGATAATTTTAATAGTAATGAATATAATGATTATCATAATTATCATAACCAAGGGAATATAAATCGAAATTTTAATATAAATCATCAAAACAATTTAAACAATTATAATAATTTATCTGAATTTGAGAAGAATAAAATAATTCATAAATTAGAAAAAGAAATAAAAAAGTTAACTTTAGAATATGAAGAAGAAAAAAAAAAGAATATAAAGTATAAACAAAAATATGAAAATTTTGGAATTGTTAAAAAAAAGGCATTTCCAGAAAAAAGATTTGACAGTTTTTTAATTTATGAACCTTCTTTTTCAATTCCATTTAGACTTCAAACAAAAAGGAGAAAAAAAGAAGTTTCAAATATTCAAAATTATAAATATCAAAAGGAAAAAAATATAATTGAAAAAGAGATTTCTGAAATTAAAAAAGGAGAATCAATACAAACAACTATTCAATTGATTAAAACAGATAAACATGAATATTGGAATGATAGTGCTTTATTTTTTTGTATTCCTGATGATTCAGATATTTATTTTAATCATGTTAAAATAAATGATGGGTTAAATGTTAAAAAAGAAGAAGAAGCAAATACAATTGTATATCAAATATCTATTGGCATTAAATTTAAAAATTATAGAACTATAAAAAGTGATACTGAATATGTCTTATATGGACAAATGATTTGTGATTCTGATAAAAATATTAAAACTAATATTGAAAAAATCATTGTTAAAGTTGTTAATAATAAAATAAAAGATTCTAATTTTAATGGTATTAATGACCAAAATACAATTATATTTGAAGAAAATTATTAGAAAAGAAATAATTTTTAAATATCTTTAAATAAATTTATAATTAATTTTATTTTGTTTTTCTTGAAAATAAAAAAATTAAAATATTAATAATTTTGTTGTCTGTAATAACTTTTAGGACATATATGAGAATTATTTTGGAAATTATTATTATTATATGTCGACCCACATTTATAATAATTATAACATCTATTACAAATATTATAATGATTATGATTTTCTCTATATAAATTACAATAAGAAATATCCGTTAAATTTCTTCTTTGATAAATTGAATTAATATTATTTTCATTTAATTGGTTATTATTAAAATTATAAATATTATTATTTTGAAAAGTTATTTTTGAAATATTATTATTTGTTGTAAATAAATTATTATTCACTTTCATTGAACTATATGAATTATTTCTTTTATTTTTTAATTCGTAAGTTATCCTTGATTTATTATAAATATTATTTTGAGAAATATTTGGAATGTTATATATATCACTTGAAGAATTTTTATTATTTTTATAGTTATTGTCACTTTCAATTTTTGAATAATCGTCAATTAAATTTTGTATTTTTTCATTTAAAGGGATATTATATTGTGTTAAACTTTTAGAATTATTTAAATATTTATTTGGTTTATTATTATAATAATTATAATTATTATTAAGATATTTTTGACTTTGATTCCTTAACATTGCTTTATAATCTTTATTTAAATTATTTTCTGAATTTAAATCTTTTTCATAATCATTTTTATTTTTATTATATGATAAATTATTATTGGATAAATTATTTTTATTGAAAGTAGAAGGAATATAATATGGATCTTCCTTAAAAGTATATTTATAAGAATATGGTGGATTAAATAAACTTTTGTTTGGACTTTCTTCTTTTACTTTCTTTTTTATACTATAATTATTTTTTGAAGGTGAAATTTTTTCTAATTCTTTTTTTAACTTTTCATTTGATTTACTTATTTCTTTTATTAATTTTGTTGTTTTTGCAATTTTTGATAATTGAGAACTTATATTTCTTGAATGTTGATTATTTATAGTCATATTTTTTCTAAGATTAGTATTTATATTCTCAATTGAATAAATCTTTTTATTTTTTTCTTTATTTTTAATTGGTTTATCATCTTTTTTTTTAGATTCTTTAGTGTTCAAATTATTTGTTTGTGAAAGTGAATCAATTTTTGGTTTTTTTAAATTTTGAAACATTAATGGAATATTATTATCAATAGATAAACTTTTATTATTTGGTTTTTTGAAATTTATTCCATTATTTTCTTTATTTTTTAAAAATATTGATTTAATTTGTTCATTTGATAATTTAGTATTATTTCTTTTATTGTTAATTTTAAAATTATATTTATTATTATTATTTTTTTTTCCTTCTCGTTTATAATTATTAGTATGATTATTATTTTCAGTATAACTACTTTTAAGGATATTTTCTTTGTTTGAAAATTGTTTAAGAGTATTTTTAATAGATGTAATATAATTATTTATTTGAGAACAATATTTTTCATTTTTGGAAAGATTATCATTAATTCTATTAATTTGATGATAATCATCTTTTTTATTAATATTTTTATTAATTAAAGCACTTTCAGATTCTGAATAATGTTTATTATCGAAAATTTTTTCTTTCATTTTATAATTATTATATTTTCCAGTTGAATTATCTAAACTTGAATTACTAAATTTTGAATTTGGATTTTTATAAATTGAATTTTTACTATTATATAAAGAACTTGATGAAGTATTTTGATTATAATTTTCAAATCTTTTATTATTTATTATATAATTAGGAGTTGAGTTATTTCTATTCATAATATTTGATGAAGATTTACTATTAACTATATTAACATTATTTAAATTTAAAGTATTTTGAAGTAAATTTGTATTATTTGTAATATTTATATTCTTTTTATTATAATTATTTAAGTTTTGTTGATTTGACTTTTTTTCATTGATTTCAAAAGAAGTAGATTTTATACTTTGTTCTAATAAATTTCTGTTATTTTTTTTATTGATATCATTTAAATCCAAATTTATATCTTTTTTAAAATAATTATTTTTCTGAGGATAATAATATGGATTTTTTTCTTCTTTAATATATTCATTTATTATTTTTTTATTATAAATATTATTACCATCATTTCTTTTATTACTTTGAATTGAATTATTATTATTATTATCTGTTTTAATACTTTTTGATTGATTTGAAATTTCAATTTTTGGGTTAAAGGAAAAATTATTATCATTTTTATTTAAATTTTTTGATGAACGACTTTCATAGAAACCAATATTGGATTGAATTAAATCATTTTTATAATTTTTAATATCATAATTATCTTTGTTATCATTAATATAATTATTATCAATATATCTTTTATTATAATTCTTTACTCCATAATCTTCTTCATATTTTTTTCTATTTAAATGAATTTTATTAATATCAGATTTATAATTATTATCTTTAATATAATTATTATTTAGTATTTTTATTGTATTATCAGTAATAGAATTTCCAGAATATATTAAATTATTATTATTATTATTATTATTTAGTTTATTTATTTGATTTGAATTATATGATCTACTTCCACTATAATTTACAAAATTTGAAGCTGAATTTTTTTCAGGTTGACTATAAATATTTTGTTTTGTTTTACTAAAATTATTATTACTTATATTATCTAAAGAAGGATTTGATATAATATTTTTATTAGATTGTGTATTTATATAACTTTCAAAAATTGAATTATGACTAATTTCTTTATTATAATCATTACTTTCTCTTAAATATTGAGAAGAATTATAATTTAAATTTTTATCTTTTCTATTTTCTTGATTTTCAAAATTATCATTTATATAATTTATCATATAATAATTATCATCTTCTAAATTTTTATTCTTAATATTATTTTTATTATAAGGTATTTCTCTTGAATAAGTCAAAGAATCTGTTTTTGAATTTAAATTGGAATTTGAATTTTTTGAATAATTAAATTTTGGGTTGTAATTTTCATCTGTTGGATTACTATTTATCTCATAAAGATTATTATTATTATTATTATTATCTTGAGAATTAATATAATTTAAAGATTTATTATTTGAAATAGAATTTGAATTAAAATTAAATGATTTATTATTAGATAAAGAATTTGAAATAAAATTAAATGATTTATTATTTGTAAGTGAATTACTATTAAAAAATTGATTATTCAAAATTGAATTATTATTTAAATGAGGATTATTTGATATAGAATTACTTAATATATTATGATTATTTGATATAGAATTACTTAATATATTATGATTATTTGATATAGAATTACTTAATAAATTAGGATTACTTGATATAGAATTACTTAATAAATTAGGATTATTTGATATAGAATTATTTAATCTATTATGATTACTTGATATAGAATTACTTAATAAATTAGGATTATTTGATATAGAATTACTTATTAAATTCTGGTTATTTGATATAGAATTATTATTTAAATCGGGATTATTTGATAAAATATTATTATTTACAATATTATTTGTATTTTCTAAAGGAAATTCAATTAAATTATTTTCTTCTATATTACCTCTTCAATTTTATTTTCTGGTTCTTCTATTTTATCATTATCTATTTTATAAATATTTATATGAAATCTTGGTTTAAGAGGATTAATGTAAACCCTTGATAGTTTTTTTATTCTTAAAATTGTATTTGCAATTTTTTTCAATGGATTATTGGGTTTAATTTCATCATTTGAATCAAAAATTACATTACGTTCTCTTTTTTCTAATTTCTTTATTAATTTAATTGCATTTATGATTGTTTTATTTTTTACTTTTTCATCTTCATCAAAAATTATTTTTCTTTCTCTTTCTTCTAATATTTTATTACTATTATTTTTTTTCGGCTTTATTTCTTTATCTTCATCTTTTAATATTTTATTTTTTTCTCTTTCATCTAATTCTTTTACAATATTATTTACTTTTATTTCTTTTTCTTCTTCATTAAAAATTATGTTTCTTTCTCTTTCTTCTAATATTTTATTAATATTATTTAATTTTCGTTTCACTTCTTTTTCTTTCTTTTCAAAAATTTTATTTTCTTTTCTCTCTTTTAAGTCATTTGAAATGGAATTTTCTTTATTTTTAGGAACATTATTATTATTTTCAATTATATTTTTATCTTCATCAAAAATAATATTTCTTTCTCTTTCTTCTAAATTTTTTATAATATTATTTATTTTGTTTTTAATATTTTTTTTTTCTTTATTATTATCTTCTTCATCAAAAATTATATTTCTTTCTCTTTCTTCTAATTGTTTAATAACATTCATTAATTTAATTTGTGGATTTTTTTTTTCTTTAACTTCTCCTTTGATTTTATCTTTTATTTTATCTTTTTCTTTTTCTTTTTCATCATCAAAATTTATATTTCTTTCTCTTTCTGTTAATTCTTTAATAATATTAATTGTTTTATCTTTATTATTTTTCTCATTTTCTTTTTTTTCTTCATCTTCATTAAATATAACATTTCTTTTTCTTTCTTCTATAGTTTTTATAATATTATATATATTATTATTATTTCGTATCTCTTTTTCTTCTTCGTCAAATATTACATTTCTTACTCTTTCTTCTAAATCTTTTGATAACTTTAAATCTAGTTTTTTCTTATTTTTTTCTTTTGACTTTTCAATAATATTATTATTTAAGTTTAATTCTTTTGAATTAAATGAATTATTTTCATTATTATTTTCTTCTTTTTGTTCTTTTATTTCTTTAACATTAATTATTTTTTTTCCTTCAAAATTCAATTTATTTTTATCTTCATTATTTTCTTCATTATCAATAAAATTAATTTTAAGAGTTTCTTTATTATTATCATTTGGTTTATTATAATTTAATTCTTCATTAAAATCATTTAAATTTTGACTTTTTTTTTTTATTAATTCAATCATTTCTTTTTCATTTTCATTATTCCCACAATCATTTATATTAATTTCTTTATTTAAATTTATAATGTTTTCATTCAAATAATCTTTATTTTCATTATCATATATTGTTTCATTTATTTCATTAGAAAGTTCATTTTCTGAATCATCATCATTTTCATATCTCATATTAGGAATTGATTTTTTTAATTTTTGACTAAAAATATTTCTAATTCTATAAATTTTTTTATCAGAAAGTATATTAGTTTTATTTTTATTTTTAAAATTTATATATTCTCCATTTATTTTTTGAATTGACTTTAGTAATTCCATTTCATCTTTATTAAATTCATTTAAATTTTCTTTTATTTTATATAAAGTTTCTTTTACAATTTCTTCTTCAATATCACTAAGATTATTATCAATTGTTTCAAAATCTGTTAAATTGTTTAAATTTTTTTTTACATTATTATTATTTTCAATTAAATCTTTTATTTCTTCTTTTTCTGTTTTTGAAGATTTAAATTTATTTAAATTTAATACTATCTTCATTTTATTTATATTTTTATTGTTTTTCTCTGAGTTCATTTCTATATCATTTGTATTTATTTCCTTATTTGAAATATCATTTTTGTGTTCCATTTTATTTATTATTTTATTAATATTTAAATTATTTTCTATTATATTTTTTTTGAATTTGTAATTTTTATAATTTTAATTTTTTGAATATATTTTTATTTAATGATGAAATTATTGATATTTTATGATATAAATTATGTTTTAATAAAAATTCATCTTTACTTAAAGTTAAATGTTTTTTATGAGGATGATTTTTGACTTTCTTTTCCTTTATTATTAAATTCATTCAACTTTAATTTTGAAAATTTTTTTCTGAAATTATTTATCTTCATTTTTATAGTAAAATATATCTTAAATGCATTTTATTTTATTTTATTTTTTTCTAAATATTTTTTGATTCTTCTTTTTAATTCTTTTTATTATTTTGTATTAATCCATTTATTTATATGGATTATAAATATTATTAATTTATTTTTTAAATTTTCTTTTTTTAATTGAAATTATAGTATTAATAGAATCTTCAGGAAAAGTTTTATTTCTTATTTTTTTAAGCTATTATTTTTTTATTTGTAAAAATGATTTTTCTTGTGAATCTTCAATAAATTTTTTTTGTTGTTGATTCTAATTTTATGAAAAAAATGAAAATTTTTTGACTTCTATGACTATAAGTTATTTTTTATGAATAACCTATATTTTCATTAGTTTTATTTTAAGATTTTTTAAATTAATATTTGATATATTTTTTTAATTTGTGTTCAAATTATTTTTTCTTCAAATCTTAATTTTGAATCTTATTTAATTATAGATAATAATATCCTTTATATTTTAATATCTTGCTCAAACATTCAAAAATAAATTTTCAATTGTTCTTAACATTGATTTTGAGATTTAAATTCTTCGTTTTCTATATTGTTATTTTTATTTCAATTTTCTTTTAGAGTATAATATTAAATAATAATTTTTCACTGAAAAAATTGAATTTGAGATTATTTCATTTCCACAATTCACTCATTTTTCTCTATCTGAGTTTATATTTGAAAAATATTTTTTCTTTTTTATTTACAATCATTTAAATATTATGATTATTAGAATGATATATGTCTTCATCATTTAAACTTTATATATTTTTTTTTTTCGTCTTTTTCAAATTTTTGATTTTCATAAAATTTACTATTAATTATCATTTAATTAATTCTAATGATTTTAATTGGTAAGATAAATTCACAGTAATTTTTGAACTTAAAGATAAATTCATTGATTAATTATTTATTTGATTATATTCATTTTCATTTTTTTCTCTTCAGAAATTAATGTAAATTTATCAATTTTTAAATTTTAGATTTATTATTTTCTTTTAAATTTTCATTGTTTTTGCTGATATGTGTTGAACAATTATTCAATTTTTAATCTATTGATTTTTATTTTGTGTAACATTCATTTTTTTGAAATTAAATTTTTAAAATATAATATCTTTCAATACTTATAAACTTATTAAATTATTTCATAATGATTACATTCAAACAAAATTTATATCATTTTTATTTCTGCATTTTAAATTTGTAATTTTTCCATGAAAAAAATATTTATAAATAATTCTTTAAAAAAATTAATTTAATAAATTAGATAAAAAATAAAAATAAAAGCATAACTATTTTATTTATTTTTATATATTCTCCTTTTACACTTTTTGGAAAGTCAAACTTAGATTCATTAGATTTAGATTTTTCATAATCAATTTTAGTTTGACTTTTACAAATAATTTTCATACTAGTATTTTTTTTTTCACCACAATTATCATAAACATAAACATAATAACCGATATTTTCATTACTATTAATATCATTATTTTCACATTCATTTCCACATAAATTTTTTTTTTTTTCTGTTAAATTGACTGAAAATACTGATTGTGAATCTGATTTATTTTCAATTATATTAAGTTCTATTACATTATTTGTTTCATCACCGGTTTCATCATTTGTTTTATTCCTAATTGCAAATACTTTATAATTCTCTAATGTTGAAGAAGTAGACAATTGAATTTTAAAGTCGTCTTTCATACATGCATTTATTGTTCTTATTGAAGTTTTTACCTTTGATGTTTTATAGAATAATAATATATGATTTTTTTTTAAAATTGCATTTTGAATATTTTGATTTGCAGTATAATTTATATAATTTATTTTATAATTATTTTGATCATATGTCTTGTTTATTAGACAGGTAATGTTATTTTCATTATTTTTATCCAAAAAACAATCGAAAATTTCATTATAAGAACCATTTCTATTTTCATTCTCCAATATTATGTTAATTTTTATCTCTGAAATATTATTATAGGGATTAAATTCAATAATAGCCTGTAATGTTGTATTTTCAATACCACAAGAAATTATTGAAATATCTCCTATAATCATAGAATCAAAATATTTAATTCTGATGTTAGTATCTTCTATATTTCCACAAATATCTTGGGTTTTAACTGAATATATTTTACTGTCAGAAATATATTCTTTAGGAACATTGCATTGTACTTTATTATCAGCAACATTATTATCAGATGATGTTTCATTTGTGCAATATGATGTAATATTATCATTATCTAAAAATATAGAAGAAGAAAAAATATTTTTTTTAAATCTAATAAGAAAAGCATTAGAAGTTGAACTAAGTTTTATTAAAGTAGAATTAGTTTCAGGAATTACTGGATTATAATCATTATTAAATTTAACATAGGAAGTACAATTTTTAACACAACCTTTTTTTTTTTTTTCTTCTTCTTCTTCTTCTCCTTCTTCTTCTCCTTCTTCTTCTCCTTCTTCTTCAAAATAAGAAGAATTATATAAAACATAAATCCCATCTTGAATATAATCATTAGTAGTACAACTCAAATTTAAATCTGTTGAAATATTTTGTGTACCACAATTATAAGTTATATAATTAGAATTTATTGGATTTTTGATTGTTATATTCAATTTAGTTACTTTAGTTAATTTGTTGGCATTAAGTAAAAATTTTAATTGTGATATATTATCAACACATTTTTCCTTAATTAAATTATCTGAATTATTATCAAGATCAAAATTATAAATATTAATTACATTATTGCAACTTCCATCACATGTCCCGTTAGATTCAACAGATAATTTTATAGTAACATTTTCTTGTTGATAACATTCATTAATAACTTCAATAGTATAATTATCAGGTGATAAATCAGAAATATCACAAGACACACATTTATTATTAGAAATATTAATATTACAAGTTTTAGAAATATTTAATGAACTACTTGCAATAAAATAAACATTTCTATTCATTTCAGGATTTATGACATTAGTAAAACAAACATCCACCAAAGCATCTGATCCTGATTCTTTATGATTGCCCATTAATTCTGTTGTTAAAGTATCATTTAATGGATTATTATCTGGAAAATAATAAAATGAATTATTTTTTTCACCTCTAATAATTCTTGCATTTGATGAATTATATTGAAATTTTTCTAATTGATATTTTCCTTTTTCTTTCATAACACTTGGGTCACAAGTAAATTCAGAATCTGATTCAAAAGAACATGGAATTTCAGAAATAGAATTATTGTTGTTGGTTGTGTTCAACAAAAATGCTTTTAATTCAGTTGAGCTATTATTTCTTATTCCGTTTTTATTTATTTTTATTGTAAAATTAGCTAAAGTTGATTTACATATTGATTCACTATTTTCTCCAAAGTTTGCATCATTAACTTCCATTTGTAATATTTTAATTTTTATATTTGTTGTTTCATCTCCACCACATTCTGTCGATATTTTTAATGAATATTCACTATCAACTAATAAATCCTTTATTTCAGAGATTTCTCCTGTTAATTTATCACTGTTTTTTTTTAATGTATAATTATATAAATGAGATTCATTATTTTGATTAAAAAGTGTTATATTTTTTTCCAAGTCTTTTGTAGCATTTTTAGTAAAATAAATATCAAAAGTAATATTAGTATTAAAATCAATTGAAAAACTTTTTGTGTTTGAATCTCTTTTATAAGGATTATAATCATAATTAAAAATAATAGGATTTTCAACAGAATTTGTAACAGAAGTTCCTTTTAGCTCATTATTTGAATTATAATTAATTCCAGATACATATAATTTTTTATTTCCAGTAAATGTACCATCAAAAGGAAGAACAGTACATTTAATTTGGTCTATATTATTTTCTGTGACTGTTAAATCTGTACAACTAAAATCAAATGAAATATTCTCATTATCAGTTAATTTTCCAGTTATATTAGTTGCGCTTTCTTTTCTATCTTTTGCAGTTAAATAAAATTCAAAATCATTTAAATTTGTACATTCATAACCTGTTGGTTTTTCAATTTGAAATGTCATACCTGTTTCAATATATACTATAACATCTAAATCTTCAATAAATCCACATGCGTTTTTCTCTTTTAAATTATATGTACCTCTTTCTAAATAATTTTCTGTTGAATATTCTCCTATTTTTATTGTACATTTACTTGAATTTGGAATTCTAACACATTTTAAATCATAATTATTATCAGTATTATTATTTAACAAAAAAATAATAGTTTTGTCAGCAGTTAAATTTTGTGTATATACTAAAGTTACATTTTCATTGTAAGTTATGCTTTGTCTTTTATTTGTTGCATCTTTATCAATGGGATTGTAATCTTTATTAAAATGAAAAACTCTATTTTGATAATCAATAAGATAAGCTGCAGTGTTTGTATGATTGAATGTATAATAAACATTTCCAAACATATAATCACCATCTGCAAAAGTTTCACTTTCATTTTCTTGTTCAATTGTCATATTTAATATTCCATTATTTATATTTCCGCTTGAAAAATTAAGTATGTTGTTAGTATTAAAAATAAAGCCATTCTTAATTTTAAATGCATTATTACTATTTAATACTGAAAATGATATATTTTTTGGAAGTGATGTATTAAAACAAACATCAATGTATGTATAGTTTAAAATTAATTGATCTGATGAAGAAGAACTTTGAATTATGCTATATTTACCAATATTTATTAAATTATCACTTATACAATTATTATAATATATATCATATATTCCTTGAGGAAGAATTGTGTAATTTGAAATTGAACATATTAATTTTGAAGGATCATTTGAATTAACAGTACAATTAACATCTTTTGTAAAATTAGTAAATCTTGTTTCAGTGAATTGTAAAGTTAAAGGATCAATTTCAATTTTTTCTTCATAAGAAAAATTTAATTGAACTGGTAAAGCTCCATAATTATAATAAAGAGTTTGTAAAGTAATATTATTTGGATAAGCTTTAATTTCAATCGGTTGTCCAGGAATATTTGAAGGAATTATAACTTGAGATGACGAATCATATAATACTCCTAAAGAATAATTTCCACCAATATTTGGTAATGATTGAAGTGTGCATACATCTTGACATGAAAAATTAATTAAATCATTACCAGAATTTACTAAAGAACCGTTATATCCATTAATTGAATAATTATCTTCTGTAAATGCTATTGTAAAATTTGAATTACTATTTTTATAATTACATGTAGTAAATGAATTTACTGTTGAAGTTATATTTTTAACCACTCTTTTTGATGATGGAGTAAAAACGGTATTCAAATTAGTTTCACCACAAATTTCATCATTTAAATAAATATAATAATCTGTATAAGGTAAACTTTTAATACTATTTGAGTCTGAATTTATAACACAATTTGAATTATCCAAATAATTATTACATTGAATTTCATATGATGAAATTTGAGAATATTTTGGTTTAAAAATAAAAGAAACTCCATTGATGTGATTTATATTAATTGATAAATTACCGTTTTCTGAAGATGGTGTTTCATATTTTGGATGATCTGGATTTATTTTTATTGAAGAATTATCTAATAAAATAATACTATTATCAAATGAAATCTTGTATTTTCCTGGTGATATAGTTTCATTTATTGTATGGCAATGTAAAGATGTATCTGAATTACAAGTAATATCAATTGAAGAATTTAATGTTCCAGTTATTATTCCTGTTGGTAAATTATTAGATAATATTTCTATTTCAAAACTTATGTTTGAATTATTTTTATAACATTGTTCCATTTTTATTTCTCCTAAAACAGTAACATTTTCTTTTTGGTCTCTAATATAAACATGTATATCACTTGGAATTTCCTCATCATAATATAATATATAATGTATTCCAGAATCTAATTTTGATAAACTCAAACTTACATTATTATCTGAAAAAATTTGACCATTTACATCTATATAATCTGAAGAATTTTCTGATTTAAATTTAAATACAATACTTTCTTCTGGTTCATACTTCAAACTTAAATTCAAATGATCATTATTTGAATCAAAAATATGATATTTTTTTAAGGAAGTAATTGGATTATAAAACTTTAATTCATTTGGAATTTCTATAACTTTTCTTTCTTGACCATGAAAATAATAGATTTCATTTATTTTAAGAGGTAAAAATGATGAATATTCTTCTATAGGAATACAAGAAACTTCATTTCCAGATGAACCACAATTTATTTTTACAGAGTCTCCTTTTGAATTTCTAAGATTACCTCTAATAAAAACACTATTTCCTATTGTTTCAGAAGCTGTAAAAGAAAATTTTGGAATTTGAGATGTTTGTTTTATTTCAAAAGAATCTAAAATTTTGAAATCACTTTGTAATTTTCTCTTTTTTAATATTTCTTCATTTTTTACTCCTAAAATAAGTTTAATTTGATATAAGAGAATAAAAGGAAAAAATAATAAATTGAGTTTATACATTTCTTGAATAAAGATTTTTATTAAAAAAAATAATAAAATTGAAAAAAATCAATTCGAAGTTTACAAATTTAAAATGAAAACAATTAAACAAGATTGAATGATAATTATTAGGAGATTTAATAATATTTTCAAATTTTACCATTATAAATATTTAAATATTGAATATAGACAATAAAAATATATTTTTTTATACCAAAAATGATTTTAATATTCTTTAAAATAGGATAATCTATTTTTTTTTTTTTTTAATTATCATTTATTATTTTTGAAAAAATCATTTAATTGAATTATAAAAAATAAACTTTTTTATTTGTTTGAAAAAATAAAAAAGAAATAAAGAAAAAAAAAGAATTTTTTATTTTTTTGTTTTAACCCACATATTACATCCGTTGATTAAATATTTAATAAAATTTTGAGGACTTTCAGGAGCTTTTTTATTAACCAAACTAACTCCAGTTTCAACTTTAACATCAGCATGATTAATAAAACAACCTTTAGTTAAATTATTATTAATTTCTTCAAAATAATATCCTCCAATAATCATTTCAGCCCGAATAGGATTTGATTTTTCAGGAAATTTATTATGAGAAACACTTTTATTATGATTTAAAACAATTTTATTATTACCTAAATAATTTCTCCATAATTTAAATTTTTGAACAAAATCTCTATCAGTCATAAAAGCAGGAAATTTCATATATGAATATTGAATATAACTTTCATATTCATTATTTCCTTTTGGTATTCTTTCAATTAAATTTATTGTTTTAAATGTTTTATCCCATTTCATTCTAAAATCATAATCATCTAAAACTTCCATTATTGTTTTTAATGAATAAGGAATTTCACCAAATGCTTTTAATAATAATGCTTTTGTTCCTTCTAATTCTTTTTTATAAACTTTAATTTTATTTGTTTTATCATCTATTGCTAATTTCCAATTTTTATCTAATGGTTCATTAAATATTGATATTATATTATATTCATCTTCGTCATCTGTTGAGTAATTTTCTGGTAATTTAATAATATCATTTGGCGATACTTTAAATTTATATTTTTTTTCTATTTTTTTTTCTTCTTCTCTTTCTATCTTTTTCTCTTCAATAATATTACTTTTCAAATTTTCATTTTTTTCTTCTTTTTCTATTTCAAAATTACTTTTTACTTCTGAATTCTTTTCTTCTTCATTTTCTTTTGTTATTTTATTTTGATCATTTATTAATTTTGATGAATTTAGTGGAATATTTGGTTCTATATTTTCATTTTCATTTAATATTAAATTATTTTGAAATTTTATTTCTTTTAAATCTCCTAATATATATTTTGAAGGTTTTGATGTTTGGAATATTTTTATTGAAAGCTCCTTTAGAAATGGATCAGATATTGGATACATTTTTTATTTTGATATTATTATAATTAAGAAAATTAATGAAAAGTAAATGTTATTATTTTTTTAAATTGTTTGACAATTAATTTTTAAGGAAATTTTATTTTTTAATTATTTATTCGTATATTCTTTCTCAATAAAGTGAAATAATAAATGAAGATGGTTTTTATGTTAGGGATAAATTGATAGAAATATAATAAAATTATTCTTTATAACTTACCATGAAGGAAATTATATTAATGGTATTAATGTTAAATAAGATTAGGAGGAAAAAGAGTTTAATGTAAATTTAAAACCTGATTAAATACTAATTCATCCAAATTTTTAAAGAGAAAATATATTTTATTTTTTCCTATTAAATTTATATAATCTAAATTCTTTTTATAAAATAATTAAATATATATTATTTGTTTATATATTTCTAGATACTTTAAATACTTATCATTGATAATCAAAAAAGAAAATTTTCATTAATTGATGATTATAACTATTATACTCATTAAAAAATAAATCCACTTTCATAATAGGTAAATTATGAATATCTTCAATATTATTTTTTTCCTGAATAATTATTCCTTTTAAATCATATAATATAAATTTATTTTTTACATAAACAATAAATAAGGAACAGGTATCATAGATAAAAAAGAATAAATAGGAACATTATCTTTCAAACATACAGAAGAAACAAATTTTACTTTTGGTAAAGTATATTAATTTACAAAACCATCATCAGAACAATCAATAAACATATTTAAAGAAGAATGAGATTGAATACAATTTATTTTTTTATTATGATCATTAATTCCTTTATGTAATGTGAAATTATTTTTCAAATTAAAAATTAATATACTTCCTTTATAAGTTCCACACAAAATTAAATTATATTTTTTTTCTATTTCAATCAAAGTAACTTTACTTTTATCGAAATCCATATTTTTATTTTCTAAAACAATTTCAATAAATTCAATTGTTTTTTTATCATTACCAACTTTAAGATCAATAAATCCTTCATTAATAACTTCTAAATTTAAATGATTTATTTTAAAATCTTTAAATTCATTTTTTATATTTTTATTTTTACCACAAATTTTATGTTGAATGATTTGAATAGGATTTATTCCAAATTCAAAAAAATTTAAATAATTTTCCAATTCATTTCTTTCTCTTAAATAATTCATTCTACAATTAATAGCATCCCAATAAGTATAAAACATATATAAATTACCTATTTTTTGAGCTTCTTTTCCTCTTAAATTTATTCCAAACATTAAATCACACCATTTTTCAATATTTAATCCACTTTCTAATATTTCTCTATGTAAACTTATAAATTTATATTCATTATTATCACTCCAATTTGGTAAAAGAGTATTTTCTACTTTAACTTCATCATTGATTTTTTTATTTAAAACCTGAAGAAAAATCATATAAGAAGTATTTTCAAATTCATTTGGAATTTGTAAATTTCCTAAATTTAAATGATTATTATTTATAAACATTTGAGGTAAATAAAAAAATTGAGGTATTAATTCTCTAACATCACATTTTTCAGTAAAAGAGCTTAGAAAAGTTTTATTTATATTAATAAATAATCTATCAGGAGCATCAAAAGTTTCTCCTTGAATTTCTAAGCCAGAAATAGTAAAAGGAAATAATTTCATTAAAAAATGAGATATATATGCAGGATTTGAAAAATGAGAACCAAAAACATTAGGTATTTCATCTACCTTAATTAATGGATTTGATATATATTCTTCAAAATCATAATTATATTGTGGAAACGGATTTTCTTTTATTAATTTTATATTTTTTTCTTCTAAATTCATTTTATACGTATTTATATAAATTTCTTTACGTATTTTTCCTCTTTCTGTTAATTCCATTAATCCTATAGGAAGTGAAAAATCTCTTATATAATTGTTTATTATTTTTTCTTTTGTTAATTTTTCCTCTTTTGATGGTTTTAAAGGAGTAATATCAAAGTTTGTAATTATCCAAGGAAATATTGGATATTGGGTTAAATCATTTAATGATCTATTTCCTAATATATTTGATAACATTAAATAATGAAATGTTGATATATTATTTGTTTGCCATTCTTTTATTATATTTTCATAATCATTTATATATGATATTGATTTATTTTCAGGATTAAAATATCCTATTATATTTATATTAGGATTTTCTTTGTTTTTTTTGACATTATTTTTAATTGGGTTTAAATTAACTTTCATTAAAAGTTTTTTTATAAATAAATCTCTTTGTTTTTCATTTTCAAATTCAAAAAAATATGATTTGGTTTCTGTGTAAATTTCTATACTTTGATATTCATATAAATAATATCTTTTCATTATAAATTTAATATCTGAATATTTAATTAAATAAAATTTCTTTTTGTTTGTTTTAAAATAACAACTTCGACATATTTCTTCATTATCATTTTTCACTTTCAATTCATTCGAATTTTTAACTATTTTATTTTTTTTTTTAATTTTTTCTGGATTCATTTTAAATTCGAAAGAATAAAAAATCAAATGATTTGAAAATAATTGTAATTTTCCTTTATAATTACTAATTAAATTAATGAAACAAACATTGAATCCAGTAAAATATTTATCAAAAAAAAAGAGAGGTTTATATTTAAATTTATAAGATAAATCAATATGGTAAAATTCTTGATAATCAAAATTGAAAATGTTTAAATAAATATCTTTTTTATCATTTTGAAGATAAAATTTAAAATCTAAAATTGGAACAATTAAAGGTTGACTAAATTCACTTGTTAAATGATTTGATATTTTATATATTTTTTTATTATAATTTTGTGAATTATCATTATTAATATTATTATAAAAATAACTTAGATCCGAGTAAGGACCGTTAAAAGAAAATAATTTTTTCTTAATTTGTTTATAAGATTTCTTTAAATTAATTAATTCTATTATATTTGGATCTTCAAATAATTCATTTGATAATTGTTCTAAATCAAATTTAATAATATCATTTTCTTCATCAATTGGATAATCAATAGAAGAACTATTTTTATTTAAAATAATTTTACATATTAATTCGATATTATATTCATTTTCCATAATTGGAAAATTTTCAATATATTTGGTAATTGCTATAAATAAACATGACTCTTCTTTATATTTTTTTTGGTTAAAATAATTTATATACTCAATTATATAAAAAAAAATTGAATAAAAATAATTTTTGAGCTCTCCATTATCTAAATATAAAATATTAAAAGAAATAAATTTTAAATGAACTTCAAAAAAAAAATAAAAAAATCTTTATTTTCTTGATTTTTATTTGAAAATAAAGCTATTAAATTATTATCATGTGAAAATAAATATTTACATATTTCTATAAATTTAATATATGATTTTATTATTTCAATTTTATTTTCATCGAAATATAATTTATAAAAATAATAAAATGATATTTTATTAAAAACTTCTTTCTCATTTTTTAATAAATAATTTCCAAAAGTATAATCTGAATATTCCATTTTATTATATAAAAGTTTACCAATACCTTTAAATTCATTTATTCTATTAAAATCTATAAGAAAATTTTCTAATTTATCTCTTTTAATATCTTCATTTTCTTCTTCTTCTTCAAATTTAAATTTATTATCGAAAGTTTGAGTTATTATTTCTTCAAATTGATTTAATTTGTTTTTATAAAACTCATTTATATTTGCACTTTCATTTACTTTCAAATATATTTCTACAAATATTTTCAATAAAATTTTAAAAATTGTATGATATTCATTTTTTGGAAATCCAGATATATAAATAAATTCAATCAATTCATTTATTAATTTAAATTCAAATATTTTATCATTTTTGCATAATTCCACATATAAACTTAAAGAAAAATTGTAAACTCCTTTTTTATTTTTAATTATAATTTTTTCTTTTAAATAAGAACAAAATGTCATTTCAATCAATAAAAAAGATATTTTTTCTTTTTCAAAATCATCATTAAAGATTGATTTTAATTAATTTATAATTTCTTTAGACTCTCTTCTAGATTTTAAATCTTCTGATAAATTTTTCTTATTTATTATTTCAAATAAATATGAAATAATATTAATTTCAATAGAAATTGGTACAATTAATTTATTTATATTATTATTTTCACTTAATTTTTTAGATTCAATTTGTGGATCAATCAAAATTTTTGTCAATTCAATTTTTTGATATATATTAATTTTGAAAGGATTTATTTTATTATTAAATAATATTTGAAATTCTTTTATTAATTAAAATATTTTATTTAATAATAATTTCTTAAATTTTTCTTCTAAATAAAAATAATTATTTAATGATAAATTTATAAAACTATTCAAACATTCCCAAATTAAATATTTATTATTATCATTTATTTCAATGATTTTTAAAGTATTTAGGAAAAATTCATAAAATTTATTTATGTTTTTAGGACAATGCCCATTATTAAGTAAATTAATAAAATATATTTTTTCTTTTATATTTGCATTTCTAAATAAAAATTCTCCTATTTTAATAAGACTATTTATTAATTCATTTTTAATTTCAGAAATTTGAATCATAAGATATAAATTATTCTCTAATAAAAGATTTTGGTAATTTTCATATATTTGATTTAAGTATTTTTCTTGTTCTTCTAAATTAAGATTTCCAATAACAGATAAATTTAACACAAGAGATTTAATGAAAAATATATCAAAATTAAAGTTTTGTGCTTTAAATATATGAAATATAATTCTATAAAAATCACTATAATGATTTGGATTCATAAAAATTGATACCAAAGAAAAAAAATTTGTATCTAATGCATGTTTTATATTTTCTTGATTATCATTTATTATTTTCAAAATATTTAATAAACACAAATTAATTTGATCATTTAAATCATTTTGGTTATAAGAAAAGTTTTTAAATGCAATTTCATATAAAGGTAAAAATATATTTACTCCTCCTAAGACAAAAATATTTGATTGTTCTTTTTCTTCAATAAGAAATAAATTAAATATAAAATCAATTATATTTAAATATTTTTTCATATTTATATTTTTTTTTCTAACCATAGATCCTATAATTCTTAAACAATAAAATAATTTATCTTTTTCTAAATTTATTCTTTTCTTTAATAAATTTATAATTTTGATTATAATTTTTGCTTCTTGACCAAATTCAAAGTATAAATCAAATAAAATTTGATAAAATAATTTATTGTTTGAATTTTTAGTTAAATCACTTTCATATAAATATTGTAATATATGTATATGTTTATTAAAATAATTAAATAAAAATTCGAAAATAGTATTTTGTGAAAAAATTCATTCATATTTCCTAAATCATTATAAAACTTAATTAAATCTATTTTTTCTGTTTCATTTCTCTCTTCGAATTTTTTTTCAATGATATTTAATATTTTATTTTCTTCATTTTCCATAAAAAAATTAAACAAAAATCAATTAAAATTATGTTTTAATTAGAAAAGTAAATTATAATATTTATATTAATTTGTTATAAGAATATATTCATTCTTTTAAAAACATAATGAATTTATAATCCTTTGAATTAATATATTTCTAATATTATTTGATTAAATTTATTTTCCTATATAAATGATAGTATTTAATTTAATGATGAAAAAAATTGTAAAAATAATAGTTTTATAATATTTAAAATTGTTTAAATTACTATAAAAAAATTAATTTAAATTATTTATATTATTCTTTATTGGATTTAGTTTGTATATTTTTAATTTATCAGGAGAAGGAGTTAAAGGATGATTATTTAAATTTTTAATAAGTTTAATTGGACTTAAATAACTTTTTAAATTAGATGGTTTTAATATTTTTTCATTATCGTTATTTTGAGTGAGTGAAAAAGAATTTAAAATTTTTCTTTCTTTAGTTTTATTTTTTTGATTATTTATTAAATTTGCTAAAGTAGGAAAAAAATTTTTCTTTTTTGGAGTTTGAATATTTGATTTTTTAAATAGAGAAATAATATTAAAAGATGAACTTGTACTTATTTCTTTTATTTTCTTCATGAAATTATCTTCAAATGAAAAATTACTTTTATCTGAAGTTTTAGATATATTTGGATTAAATTGTAGATATGAACTTTTATTTTCTGTATTTAAATATAAAAGATTATTATTTCTATAACTTGTTTTTTTTAAAGAAAATAATTTTTCTAATGAATTATTATAAGATTTCCTAGATTGATTTATATTATTTTGAATTGAAGATATATTAAATATTGTTGTTTTTAATCTTGGAATATTTTTTGGAGAAAAATTATTTAATTTTTCTTTTTTTGTTTTTTCTTGGTTTTTTGATTGAATTATTATATAATTTTTTAAACTATTAATTATTGAGTCTAATCTATTTTTTGAATGAAATTTAAATTTTTCTAAAATTGAAGGGTTATCTTCTAAAATCTTTTGAAAATTAAAAGAATGAATTTTATATATTTTCGTTTTATCTTTTAATGCTTTTATTGAAAATAAATTTGGTAAATTAAAATATAAAAGTTCACAACCACAAAAATCATATTTATTAAGAGTTATAATTTTTAATATTTCTTTATTTGAATTATCGTCTTTTCCAAGAAAATAAAGATAATCATTTTTATAATTAAAATTTTTTCTATTAATAATAAAAGAAATTAAATTATCAATTGTTTCTTTATTATATTTTATAGTTAACAATACTTCTCCTTCTCTAATAAGATAAATATATTCTAAATAATCATTTGATTCTTTATTAATAATTTCTCCTTTTGAATATTCACAATATTGAAATTGTTCATAAAAAAATTTTTGAAAATAAGAATATCTAAATTGTTTAAATAATGAAGTATAATTTAAAAAAGCGGCTTCATTTCCTATTATTCTTATTTTTTCTTCTTCAATATATTTATGTAATATTTCAGAAGAAAAAGAAATTAATTTACATTCAGTGTTTGATATTGCTGTTTCAATATATTTTCCTTTTTCTTCTTTTCCAATAATTTCTCCTTCTTTATCAATAACATAATTTATTTCTTTATAAATGTTTACTGTTTTAATTTTAGTGTCATCTATTAAAAAAGTATAATATGAAAGAAGATAATTATTTATAAGTTTATTTTCTAAATTCTTTTTAATTATTTCTTTTATTTTAGTTAAGTTATCGATATTAAATTCAATTTTTATTCCAAAATCTTGAATTAAATCTAATAAACATAAATTCAATAATTCATGTATTTTATTTAATTCTTTTAATTCAAATTGATATGTATTTCTCCTTAAATTCACTTGTAAATTTTGTTCAATTATATAATCTTCATATAATAATTTAAATGCAATAAAAGAAATAATAAATCTATCTTTATAATGTATTGGAAAATTTTTATAATTATTTTTTAATGTTTTAAGAAAAATGTCTTTTTCATTTTTTTTTTGTAAATTTATCAAATATTTAAAATAATTAAATCCACTCATTTTAACTTCTTCAACACTTAAATTTCTTATTTCAACTTCTCCTTTTACTAATAAATATAATATTTGAGATTTATCATCTTTTCTGCATATTATTTTATTTTTCTTTAAATCATTTACAGTGATAAAAGAAGTTAAAGCTAAAAATAAATTTTTAATTTTATCATCATTTAATCTAAATAAACTTAAATAATTATGTAATTGACTTTTCATAAAGAAAGATAAAATAAAAGGAATTTCTTCTTGATTATGTTTTGTTTTTTTTAAAACAAAAAGTAAAGTTTCAATATCATAATCTAAATTTTTATATTCTTCACTAAGATATTTTTTAATATTATTTAACCCTTTAAGAGTACTATGATGAGTAATTAAATTGGACTTAATTGAAAAAGAATTTTGTGAAATTTCAATATCTTTAAGAAAAGAATTTGAAACTTCTAAATCAGGTAGTTTTTTTGTTGTTTGATTACTCATAAATATTTAAAAAAATTCAAATTTAAATTTCTTTATATTTTCAAATTTAAATAGTTAAATAAAATATTTTAAAGAAAGAAGAATAATTTTTTAATTTATGAATAATAAAAGCCTATTTATTCTATAGGGAATAATTTATTTTTACAATAATAATTATATATGACACAATAATATAAAATGAGTATTAATAAATTAGACAAAGAATAATTTATTGAATAATACAAAATTATAATATTTATATATTCATTTACATAAAAATAATTTCGATAAATCAAAAAAATTAAAAAAAATCAATTAAAATTTTCTCTCCAACTTCCATTATCATTATCATTAATATTACCGTAATTATAATTATTATTATTATAACAATTATTATAATTATAATTATTATTATATCCACCTCTACTATTATATCCTCTATTATTATATCTTCCTCTCCCATAATTTTTCTTATGAAAATTCCCATTATTCCCATTATTATTATTATTAATATTATTATTATATTTTTTTTTCTTATATTCTCCATTAAAATAAAACTGCTCAAAATTTTCGTGATCATACTTAATTAAAAAATCTGGGATTTCTTGTTTAGCTTTTTTCATTTCTTTAACTAAATCTTCAGCAATGACTTTATTTTTATCATTATAAAAAGAAATAGCCATTCCTTTATTTCCTACTCTTCCAGTTCTTCCAATTCGATGAATATAATCTTCAATATTTTTAGGCATATCAAAATTAAAAACATAACTTACATTAGGGAAATCTAAACCTCTACTTGCAACATCTGTTGCTATTAATATTGGAACTTCACCATTTGAAAATAATTTTATTGCTTCTTGTCTTTGATTTTGAGGTTTATCACCATGAATTGCCAAAACATTATAATTTCTTCTTGATAAAAAATTTTCCAAATTATCAACTGATTTTTTTGTCTCTAAAAATATTATTGCATTTCCTTTTATTTGCTGAAATATTTCATGTAATTTTATTATTTTATCATTATCTTCTACATAATAAATTTTCTGTATTACATTTTCATTTAAATTATATTCATTATTATCTATGTTATTTTTATTTGAAATTAAATAACATTCTTCTCTCATAAATTTCTTAGAAATTTCAATGACATTTTTTGGTATAGTAGCACTAAACATATAATTAATTCTATTGTTTTTATCAGGCATTTGACTATTAAAAATAATATCATTAATTTGATGTTCAAATCCCATATCAAGCATTCTATCACTTTCATCAATTACTAAATATTTAATTAATTTTAAATATAAAAATCTTTTTTCAATTAATTCTATTATTCTTCCTGGAGTTCCAATAATAATATCACAACCTTGTTTTAAATCTCTTATTTGATTATCTAATTTAACTCCTCCATAACAACGAGAAACAATAATTCCAGTTTTAAAACAAACTTTTCTTGCTTCTTTAAATATTTGTTCCGCTAATTCTCTTGTTGGAACTAATATTAACATTATTGGATATGAACAAGATAAATTATAATTTGAATTTGTTTTTAAATATATATTATCTTCTTTTGGAGGACCTTCTTTTAACATTAAATTGATTAAAGGAATTAAAAATGCTATTGTTTTACCTGAACCTGTTTGAGCACAACCTAAACAATCTTTTTTATTTAATATAAATGGTATTATTATTTGTTGAATTGGTGTCATTAAATCATAATTTAATTTCTCTAAATTTACTTTTATGTGTTCATCAAAGGAAATTTCATTAAATGATTTTTTAGGTTTTTGTGGAATTTCTTCATTGTTTAAATATACTTTTATTTCATTTGATTTTTGAAGAGATTCAAAATCAAAATTTGATTTCTTTTTTAAGTTTTCTATATGTTCTTTATAAAATAATGAATCTTCTTGTAATAAATTTACATTTGTATATCCTTTTCTTTCATAACGATAATGCCATTGAGTTTCATTTGGATCTTTTAAAAATATTCTGTGTTTAGGAGGAGTATTATTTTTTTTTTCTGGATTTTGAAAATTTTGATTTTCTTTCTTTTCATTTGTTAAATCCTCCTTTTTTTGATTTAATTTACTGTTGAAAAACATTGGTTTTTCTAAAAGAATATATTTAGATTCTTTTTTTTGTTCCATTTTAGTAATTTTTAAAATAATATGATATTTGATTAATAATTATTATTTTATTTTATTAATTATTTTTTATTAATTTTTTTAAGGTTGATTATATTATTTTTTAATAAGTTCTTTATTAACAATTGAATTAATTAAAATGTCAATTTATTTTAAAAATGACTTGTCTTTTAATTTCATTTATAATAAAAAGAAAAAGATGGTTAAAATTCCAGCATATAAACTTATTAAAGATATTGCACAATATGTGAAAATAGTTTATAATCTTCCTAGAGATTCAAAAGTTTTTTTATATTATAATAATTCAAATCTTAATTATTATCAAAATAAAACTGTAGGTATATTTTTTAAGCAAAATAAAGTGTTTATTAAAGTTGAAGTAATAATTCCAGAAGAATATGAAGAAAATAAATTAAAATGTCATAATTGTAGTATTCATGAAATAAAATATTTTTGTAGGGATTGTAATTTAAATTTATGTGATCAATGTAAATCAGATGAATTGCATTTTACTCATAAATTTATTCCAATAAATTTAGAGGATTTATTAAATGGAGTTTATTATTATATTATTGTATTACAAAATGAAATCAATGAAAAAAAA
Organism: Isotricha intestinalis; assembly: GCA_023807065.1. Taxonomy (NCBI): domain Eukaryota; phylum Ciliophora; class Litostomatea; order Vestibuliferida; family Isotrichidae; genus Isotricha; species Isotricha intestinalis. The sequence continues at coordinate 128,786 of JAJJLU010000331.1, forward strand.
AATCCAAAATTAAATAATTTTTATAAAGATTTAGAAAATCTTTCTTCTCAAATTAATGATGAATTTAATAAATCAAAGAAAAAAATGAATATAGATGAATTTATGAATTATTTTAATATATTAAAAAAAAAAGAAGAACAAATTAATGAAGTTTCTATTTTTGATGATAATATGGAAAATAAAGGATAAATTATATTCTTATGTTTTATTTTAATAAAGAAAAAAATTGGTTAAAAAAGAATTTTTATAAAATTATAATTTTAAACTTAAAAAATATATATTTTAAATATAAAAGTTTTAAAACAAAAAGAAATAAAATATTCAAACATAATATTTATAAATTAGAAATAAAATTATCTCAAAAAAATATTCTTAAATTAATTATTATTATTTAAATTAAATAAATGAAATTAAAATATAATTTTTATTTTTTTTTAATTTCCCATCATTTAAATATTTTATGGATTAAAAAATAAGTTTAAAATCCAGAAATTAATGAATTATAAAAATAAGTATTTTATATATAAAATTATATTCTCTCATTTAAATAAAGAAAATATAAATCAAATCGATAATCATGATATTAATATTTAGATAAAATTTAGATTAATTGATTAATAATCATAAAGGTTTATTATATATTCAATGAATAGATTATTTAAAATAAACTCTAATAAAACTTTATCATTAATATTAATTATAAAAAAAAATATAATTCAAAAAATTCTTCACATTAAAAATGTTTTTTAATTTTAAACTATTCATGAAATAAATAAAGGGTATCTATTCATTCTTCTTTTCATTAATATTTTCAGGAGTTTTTTTCATTTGTTTATAAAATCCAACAATTTGTTTAGGTATTTCTTCAAGGACTTGACTAGCTAACAAAGAAGGATTATCTTTATATTTATTAAAAGGAACAAATTTAACAATATCTCTATCAGTTTCAATATCATCATCTAAAATTTCCATATTTTGAAAATTTGCATATCCAATTCCAATAATAATTATACTAACAGGTAATTTAACACATTTTTGAATTTCTTCAATTGTTTCTTCAATATCATCAATAAGACCATCAGTTAATATCATTAATATTTTATAATCTAAAATATTATTTTTATCAATATTTTTATTTGAAAATATTTCTTGGAAAACAGGAGCTAATTTTGTTGGTTCTAATAATTTAATTTTATTTAAGCATTCTCTATATGTTTTTAATACTCCTTTTATTTCATATATTTTTGGATTATCATTACGAAAATTAATTGGAAAACATTTTTGATTTAAATTGGACATAGATTCTACTTCAGCATTAAATCCATATACTGGAAATAATCTTTCATTATCATAAAATGCTACTATATCTCCACATGCTTTAATTGCTCTTTCATAATCATTTCCTATTAATTTTTCTTCATCATTATTATTATTATTAGCTTCTTCATTATTATTATTATTACCGTCAATAAGACAATTATTATTTTGTAAATCAACTGATTGATTTTGATTAATTTGATTTAAACTTGGTAAATCCAAATTATATTGATTATTATTATAATTATTATTGATATTATAGTTATTACTTTTATTTAGATTATTGTTTAAATCAATATTATTTTTAATATCATTTAAATTAATAGTTTGTTTTACATTATTAATACTATAACTTTTTTCTAAATCAGCAGAAGAAATAACATTATTAATACTCATTTTCAAACTATTAATATCTAAACAATGATAAGAAGTTTCTTCATGTGGATCACCATTTGATTCAGAAAAATCAATAGCAATTGTTAAACTAATTCTAACTCCAGCTTTTAAATAATCTAAAAATGTAGGAATATTATGAATCTTATTATTTAGTATTATTGTATAATACATATCTGGATTAAAATATATTTTAAAAGTACATATATTTTTCATTGACTCTAAATCTGTTTCATAAGAATAAAATTCTTGAAGTTTGTTATTGACAAAAATAAATTTTATTGGGCCGTTTATTAAATAACATGGTATTTTTACATTACTTGTTCCAAATCTTATTATATTACTTTGATATAAAAGTTGATTGTCTTTTGTTGTAATTTTATAAAAAAATAAATTTTTGTCAATAACCAAATTTAATTCATTTTTCATAGAAAAATTAATTTCTAAAATTTGAGTACTTGCATTTTGAAATTTTTCAGCTTTAATTAAAAAAGTTTCTTCTCTTGAAGATTCTAAAATTTTTTTAAAAGTAGAATTTTTAGAACCAACAATACATCCCATTGTAGTTTTAATATTATAATTTTTAGAATTATTATTCTTTTTTATTTCAAATTCTAATTTTTGTTCTTTTTCAAAATAATAATCTAAAATTAAAGAAGTTGGAAAAGTAATATTATTTTCATCTTTAACTTCAACTGTGTCTGTTTGTAAAAATTCTTTTTTTCCTTTAATATATTGATATGAATTAAGAATATATTTATTATTCTTTTCAACAGAATTAATTGAAATTTTTAAATTTATTTTTTCTTTTGGTTCTTCAACAGCTCCTTTTAAATTTTGATTATCTTTATCTAGTAATATTTGATTAGATGATTCTTCATTAATATCACGAAAATATTTTTTTTCATTAATTTTTATAAATTCTTGATGAACTTCATTATAATGATTAAGTAATGTTTGAGAACCTTGATAATCACATAATAACATAGATCTTTTACTTAAATTAACTAATTTTATTGTTCTTTTTGTACTAAATTTAATAAATTCTTCAAGAACATCTTCATAATATTCTTCATCAGAATCTTGATTTGAATTTTTATTATTACGAAAAAATTCTTCAATAGTAAATTTTCTTTTATAAAAAGGTTGTTCATAACCAACTCTTTTAAAATGTAATTCAAAACTAGGTCCCAAAAATTCAATTGGAACTTGACCTTCTTCGGTTTCTACGCTTTTGCAAGAATAATTATTTGTTATTGTTTTACTTTTATAAATAATATTATCATTGTTTAATATATAATAATAAAAATTATTTTTTTCTTTTGTTAAATCAGGTGTAATTGAAAATATAATTTGAAATTTAAAATTTATTGAAGTTTTTTCACATTTTGCATTCACAGTATAATTTTCTGGTTCTTTTGAAGAAATTAAAATATTATTTATTTTATTGGTGATAATATCATAAAAAGAAAAAGAAACTGGAAAAACATTTTTATTTCTATGAATCAATAAAATAAAATTTTCTTCTTCATTTGCTACATTTAAATCTATTCTTATTTTATCCATTACTAATTCATTTGTTTCAACACAACGAACTTTCTGAGAACTACTAATTAATATTTTTTGATTATTTTTTTGTAAAGAAAATAATTCTGTTTGATAAATACAAGTTTGTTTACATTTATTTATTGAAATTGTAATTATGAATCTTAGATTTTTTTCTATATAATCATATTCTTTTTTTTGAATTTTTCCGTCAATAATACATAAATTTTCATATTCTTTTATTGCATATTTTTGTGAATCATATAATACTTTATTACCCATTTATATAAAAAGAATAAATATATATTATTTTTTATTATGTTTTATTTAAATTAAAATATTTATGTAAAGGATTTATATATATTTAGATTTGTTTTTATTTTTTTATTTTTTTTGAAATAATCTATTAAACTATATTTAGAAGGTTTTATATAAGGGAAATCTAAATAAATATTTCTCACATTTCTTGAAACCACTTTATTTTTTCTAAAAATTTGAATATTCGATTTTTGATTGTTTTGTTTTGGGATTGAATTTTGTGTGTTAAAACTTTTAAAAACATTTTTATTCTTTGAAAGAGTTATATATTTAATATTTGGAACAACACTTTTAGACAAGTTTTTAATATAAGAATGTTTAAATTTATTATAATTTTGCATTATATAAACTTTAGGAGAAGGATAAATTGTATTTTGAATTTCTAAACCATAATATGTTTTAGTTGGATTGATTTGGATTCTTGGTCCACAATTTGAATATTTATATTTAGAATTAAAAAAAGTTCTAAAAGGATTAATTTTAATAAGTTCTGAATCAAAAGTTGAATGTTGAAATAAATTAACTTTCATTAAAACAATTATACAAAATTAATTATTTTATTTTCTATGAATTTTTATTATACTTTTTACTTAATTTTTTTCATATTTGATTTAATTAAAAGTTAATATAAAATAAAATATCAGATAAAAAAATATATTTATTTCCTTTAATATTTATTAAACCAGATTGTTTTTTAAGAGATTCTTTTTTTGTTATTTCTATAAAATTTTCACCATTAAAATCAACTTTACATTTTTTAATATAACTCTTAATAACATTACCCATTGGACTTTTTTTATATATTCCAAGTAGAAATTCATTATTATTAAAGATATTATCAATATTCCAAATATAAAAATCATCTTCCATTAAAATTTGATTTACAATGTAATAATTATTAATATTAATAATATTTAATTTCTTAAATGAACAAACACCAAGTAAATTTTCATTTATTAAACTCATTGAAACATCATAAGGAATAGAAATATTTTTTATTTGATGAATTTTTTGACAAAAAGTAATATTATAAAAATTTAATTTATCAAAATATCCAATTACAAATTTTTCTCTATTTAATAAGAACATTGCATTTCCTCGCTCTCTAATTGAAGAAATAATTTGAAAATTATTATCATTAATTTTTTCATAAATAACCACACCAGAATCAATTATAATATATTTATTTTCATTTATTTGTTCTATTGAAGATGGATATTTTGAAATAATTTTATATATTTTTTTAATTTCCATATTATCAATTAAAAAAAATTGAATTGATTCAGTGTAAAAATCACTTATTGCAAATAAATTATTCGGAAAACAAAATGTATTATAAATATTCATTCCTAAATTTGCTTCTATTTCTTTTATTTCATTAAAAGAATCATCATAGAAAACTCCAAATTTTTTAACTTTTTTGGTTATTAAAGAAAAATATCCTCCTTCTTTTAATACCATAAAAAACACAAAATTTGTTTTATTTATTTTATCAAGATTTTCATTTATTAATTCATCATTATTTATCATTTAATGTAAATTTAATTAAAATAATATATATATATTAATTTATTATATATTTTTATTTTTAATGATTAAAAATAATTTTAAATTTAAATTGTTTCATCCAAAATAGAATTAAAAATGAATTAAATGTTTATATTAAAAAAAGTTATATAATTTTATTCAATATTATCTTCAGATTTTTTAAGTTTATTATTATTATTTATATTTAAAACTAAATTATTTTCTAAATCTTTATTATCATCATCAATATTATCATTAGGGAGATTATCATCAATTTCAACATTTTTAAAATCGATATTTTTATCTTCAAGTAAAGAAAAAAAATCAAATTTACAATTAGGACAATGAGTATCATTACTTTTAAGAATATAATCTTTTAAACAAGAAAAATGAAAAACATGATGACAAGGAGTTAAACAAACTCTAATTTTATTTTCAATAAAAGTATCTATACAAATGGTACATTCATTACCATATTGTTTTATATTATTATCATATATTTGACACTTTAAATCATTTTGAAAAAGATAATGTTTTTTCTTTACATTAATTTCATTATCATTCATATTATAATCAGGATCGTAACTTGATATTCCTCTTCCTCTTAAACAATTATATATATTACATATAATAATCAAAATAAATAAAAAAACCAAAATTGAAAGAAATATAAAACTGACAATTTCCCAATTTTTACTACACTTTAATCCTTTACATTTCTTGTTTTCATTATCATCTGTATCATTATTTTCATCTAATTGTCTTATTAAATAAATTTTTTTCTTTGACAAATTCATAAATAAAATAATAAAACAAAAAAATGAAAGAATAAAACATTTTTTTATCATATTCCTCTATATAATAAATAAAATTAACTAAAATTAAATAAAAAACTCAATAAACTAAAATATTAAAAAAAAACACAAAAAAAAATAAAAAAATATAAAAATTAAATGTCTCTTGAGCAGTTTGATTCATCTTCACTTTTTGATAAAATTACAACAGAAGGTAGAAATAGTAAATATCAAATTTATATACATTTAAATGCATTTTCAGCAATGTTAATACAAGGATTTGAATTAAATACATATCCAATATTAATAATTCCAATAAAAAAATATTTTAATTTTTCTGAAATTACAAATTCATTTTGTGTAGCAATAATATTTTTAGGATTTGCCCTTGGTTCAAGTATAAGTGGATATTTAACATCATATTTAGGAAGAATAAAAGTATTAAAAACATGTTCATTAATATTTTTGGTGTTTCATTTCATAATGTCATTTTTTTTAGAAGAAATAATATTTTTCATATGTAGATTTATAATAGGATTTGCTTTAGGAATTCACATTCCAATAATGATAAATTTATTAGGAGAATATGTTCCAAGTAATTCAAGAGGTTTTAGATTACAATTAATTTATGCTTTTTTTGCTATTGGACCTTTATTTATGGTAATTGTATCTTTATTTATTATGCCTCAATTAGAAACTTATCAATTAAGAAAAGTTTTATTAATTTGTGAATTATTACCTTTATTATCTTTTATTGTTAATTTCTTCTTTTTATTTGATTCTCCCAGACATATGATTATTAGAGGAAATAAAGAACAAGCTTTTGAAATTTTAGAAAATATGAATAATGGGAAATTATCTAATGATGAAAAAGATGAAATTATAAAAGAAATAAATTCAAGCTGGGCAAATGCAAATATTAAAGAAAATGAAGTTTCTATATTTGATTTATTTCAACCTAAATATTATTCTACTTCAATAATATTAATTATAGAAGATTTTGTAGCTGCTGTTGGTTGTTTTGGAATTGCAATTGTTGTAACATTAAGTCAACATGCTTTAAATTTAGAAGCTTCAATTGTAGATAATCATTCTATTTTATTAAGTGAATTAATGGTTCATATATTTGATTTATTTTCTACTTTTGTAAGTGCTTTTTTAATTGAAAATAAAAATTTAGGAAGAAAAGGTTCTTTAATGCTTTCTCTTGGTTTCCAATTTACTTTAGCTATTCCAACTATACATATTAGAAGCTTTTTTTCTATATTAAATGCTACTGTTTTATTTTTTGTTAATATATCTAGTAATATATTAGTTGCTTATATTGTTGAAGTTTATCCTACTAAAATCAGAGATTTATCTTCTGGATTTCATTTTATGATTACAATGTTTAGTGGTTTAATTTCACAATTTTTATTTCTTGGTGCTAGTTATATTAATTTTAGATTACCTTATTATTTATTAAGTTTTACTTGCTTACTTGCCTGTGTTTTTGCTTATTTGTTACCTTATGAAACTAGGGGAAAACATTTAGATATGAATATGACTATTCAAGAAGATTTAGTCGATGAAAATTTCAATGGGAAATATGTTTTGATTCAATAAGTTTTTAAAATTTTTTTTTAAATTTTTGTTATCTAATTATGAACATATTTAAAAAATTTATTCATAATCATTTTGTTTTATAATTTTTTTATCTTTATTTAATTTAATTAAAATTATAAACAATATTTAAAGGATACTTTAAAATAATTGTTAAAAATTGTGAAAAAAAGATGAAAATATTTTTAATTTTTTATTAACACATTTATATTCTTTTAAACAATGGTTTGCTTATTTATTTTTTAAAAAAAATATTTACATTTCTAATAATTCATTGAATTGAGATTCGGATTTTAAATTAATGAATTGAATTTGTTTTTTATTTTTTTTATTATTTTTATTTGAAAAGGGAAATTTTTCTTGAATTTTTTTAATAGGAAGAAAATAAATTTTATTAATTCTCTTTTGAATACTTTGAATATTTTTTTCATGTTTTTCTATTTGAATTTTTTTATTATTTAAAAATAAATCATGTTTAACTTTTGAAATAATTTTTTTTGTTATTTCTTTATATTTATCTGGTTCTTCTTTTATTAATTTATTTATTTTATCAGTTAACTCAATTAAAATTTTTTCAATAAAATCTAATTGATTAATTAAAGGATTTCTAATATCATCAATTTTAATAATAATTTTTTCTGAATATTTCTTATAATTTAAATTAATATAATTGAAAATTATATTTATTTTTTGATTTATTATTTCAATTAATTTATCTTTTTTTTTAAAAGATGAATTTAAAATATTATTTTTAGTAGAAATTAAATTATGATATCTTTCTTTTAAAACATATTTTTTTTCAATTTTATTTAAAACTTGTGAATTAATAGATTTATTTTTTTCAATTAAATTAACTTCATTTTCTTCATTAATATCTCTTAACGTTGCTTTTAATTTTTCAATTTCAATTTTTTTTTTATTATAAATAGTAAGCATATATTTAATTTCTTCATTAAGAATTAAAAATTGATTATGTACTTCTTCAACATTATTAAATATATTTTCATTAATTAAAGGAGAATAATGATTTTCATAAATTATTTTAGTTGAACTTCTTCTATTAGTTCTTATATTAAAATTAGATAATAAATGAGAATGTTTTATTATTATTGTTTTTCCAATATTATTTTTACTTTCTCTTCTTTTTGAAATTAAAGTATTACTTTTTTTTTTTGGAATTATATAATCATTAATTATTAATTTTTTTCTTTCTATATCATATAAAACCTTTTTTTTATCTTCTTCAGTAAATTTATTTATATCAAGAGTTTTATTTTTAACACATAATAAAAATTTTTTCATTTCCATAAATTCAGTAATTTTATTTAACATAATTTCTTTTTTTAAATTTAATCTCACAATTTCATTTCTTAATTTATTTTCAATTAATATTTTATTTTCATTTTTATCTGTTTCAAAATCTAAAGTTCGATTTAATGTCTTTGAATATTGATGAAAAGTAGAATAAAAACTATTAAATAAATTAGCAGTTGTTTTTTTTCCAAATTTTGTTATATCTAATAATTGAGAACTAACATCTCCTTCTGATTGTTTAAAATATAATTCATTTCCTAAAAAATTTTTTATATACTTTTCATGTCTTATTTCTTTTGAATATTCATTAAATTTTTGTAATCTTCCATAATCCAATTTATATAATTGTTTATTTCTTGTTGATTTTATTAATGGAGGAATAAATATTTCTTCTGATTTATTTCCATATGAATTTTTTGAAATGTTTTTATTTCTTGAAATTATATTTTTTTTTGGTTTATAAAAATTAAAAAAGGAATTTCTTTTTTTTATACTTTCAACATTTATTGTTTTACTATAATAATTATCTTTATTATTATTATAATTTTCATTGTTTGAATTTATTGTATTATTTGAATTATTATTTCTTGTTTTATTATAAGAATTATGATGAAAATTTTTCAAGTAAGAATTATAATTTCGTGATTTTTCTCTAAATGAATTTCTTATTAAAAAATTTTCTTTTAATATTTTTGAAGCATTTATTCTATAATCACTAAATTCTGTTGATGTTGAAATTGTTTTCATTGGAGTTTTTAATCTATTATCTTGTTTATTGTTCATTAAAATAAATAAATTAAGTTATTTTCATATTATATTTAAATAGTATATTATATTCAATATTATAAAAAAGTTTTTTAAAATTTCATTTCAAAATAAAAAGATAATAGTTTATGAATATTAATATAAAATGATAAAATTTAATATTTATTTTTTCAAAGAATGCAATTATAATTAAATAATTTAACTATGAAATTTTTACATTATTTATATTATTGATATTTTAATATTTGAACATCTCCATCAATAGAAGAAGAAATAATATAATCATCAAATTGAGTAATATAATTAATTTCGCAATTATGAAAAGGAATAACATTTTTAAGATTTATTCTATTATTATTTTCATTTATTATTATATATTGAATAATTTCTCCAAATTTATCTCCTGCTAAAATAGAATTTGAACAAACATTTACTGAACAAATTAAAACATCAATTTTTTCTTGAATAATAAAATTATTTAAATTGATTAAAAATAAATTATATATTCCATATAGAAGAATAGAATTTTGTAAAATCTTAAATAAACAATTTTTATTATTTTTACAAATTATATCATCAATAAAATTCAGTAAATTATTTGATTGAAATAATTTAATTTTTTTATCTTTATGAGAAACAGTTACAATTTTATTATCTTTGACTAATAAAATAGAAGTAATTCCATTATCATGTGCTTTAATACTTTTTATTTCTTCAAATTCATAATTTACTCTTTCAAAAATTTTAAAATAACCATCTTCAGAACAAGTAATAAATCCATTAAAAAATTTTATAATTTTATTTATTTTTAAATTATGAGAATATAAATTTTGAATTGTTTGATATGAAAAAGGTGATATACTTATTTTACATATTTTTATTATATTTTCTATGTTATAAATAATCAAATTATCATTTAATTTTATTACATCATTTATTTGTTTAATTTCTAATATTTTTTCTATTATTTTATTTTCTTCTAAATTATAAAATACAATTGATTTATTCATTGTACTTAATATTATAATATCTTCATTAAATAAAATGATTGTGTTAATATCTTGTTTTATTCTTGCTTTTACTTTATATTTATCTAAACTTTTAATTTCATTCATAAATAAATCTTTATTATGATATTTAATTTCCATTTGTTCATATATATTTTCATTTGCTTTTAAACAAAAATTTTGTGGATTTTTTAAATAAGATAATAATAATGAAAAAATTTGTGTTTCATTTAAATTTAAATCTATATAATTTTCATTAAAATTTAATACTTGATGAATATTTCTTTTATTTTTCAAATCTAAATTTTTAATTTGATATGTATTTAATAATAAACAAGTTAAATTTTTTTCTAATTCATTTAATTCTTTATAATATTTAAATAAATGCTTTATTTCATCTATATTTTCTTTAATAATAGATTCATTTTTACTATTTTCAGATTTTCTTATTATTTCTTGTAAAAAATTCATATTATTTGTAAAAGAATTTAATTTTTCTTTTATTTTCATAATAAAATTATCATTATTTGAATCATTTTTTGAAATAAATTCTTTTTTTGTATTTTTTTTGAGAAATTCATTTAATTTTATTTTTTGTTGATGACCATTATCACAATAACAATTAACATAAATATCATAATAAAGATTATTCTTTTCATTTTTTAAAGAAATTATTGGAATTGAATTACATTCTTTACAAAAATATTTTTCAATTTCACATAATGGGAAATAGTTTTTCTTAGATGATAAAATTGTAGTTCGATAAACCATTGATTTGATGTTATTTGGAATTTTATTTATAATTTTTTTTTCATTTATATTCATATAATTTTCGTCGTTTTCTATTATTATTCCAGAATTTATTGATTGGGAATAAAGAGAAGGTATATTAATCATTTAGATTAGATAATTATAATTTAATAAAATAATTAAATTAAGAAAATTCATATTTTTTAAAAAATTATTCAAAAAAAACGTTTTTTACTGTGAATAAAGAAAATAAAATATTTTATTATTATTTAACTTTAATAATCAAAATCAAAATTCAATAAATCATATATTTCTTCATAAATAATATTAAAAAGAGGAAAATAAAATAAGCAAATGACTAAAACTAAACTAACGACCAAAAATTTTTGAATGAGAAATAATGAGAAATAGATAAGAAAAATAAAAAAATAACAAAAAGCATAAAAAAGACAAGAACTATTATTCTCATGATATATATAAATAAAATATTTTGCAGCAATGAATTCAAATAGAAAAAAATATGTAAAAAGCAAAAGAAGTATTTTTCCTGAAATAGAATGATCAATAAGAAAATCTTGTATTTCACTATTACTTTGATTTTTTTTTATATTTTCAACAAAAATTTTTTTTTGTTTTTGATTTTTTAACATTTGTTCATTTTTAAATTTTAAAATATCACTTTGATTAAAAGGATTATCATCATTAGAAGGTTTATAAAATAATAATCCATTACATTTTCCTTCTTTATAATGATTAATAGTATATTTTCCATTACATAACCAACACCATTGATATTTACATTCACCACATGTCATATGATTGCACCCATCATTTTTTTCTGTATACATTTCACAATTTGGACATTTTTTTATTAATCTATTTTTTTTCCATATTTTTATTTCTTCATCCTCTTTTTTTTCACATTTTTCTTCTCCATGCCACTTTTTTAAACATAAAAAACAAAATTGATGTCCATTTTTACATTTTATATATTTTTCTTTATCATTTTTTCTTTCACCGTAACTATCACAATTTTTATAAGGACAAAATACTTTATTTGGATCACTTAATATTTCTAATTTATTTGAAAATTTTTCATATTTACTTATTAATTTCTTATTATCTTTTATTATATTTAATATAAATTCTTTATTTAATATTTCTTCACAATTATAATTCATACATTTTATTTTTACAAATCCTTCTTCTATTTTATTTTCTAAATAATTATACCAACAATTTATACAATATTCATCTCCACATTTATCTAATTTAATTACATTATCATTATTATTTTCTATTAAATCCCCACAAATTGGACAAGTAAAATCATTTTGAATATCATCTAAATTTATTATTTCTTCTTTTATTTCTTTATTATTATTATTATTATTTTTACTTATTATCTCTGGTTTATAATCAATATGATTTAATGGAGATTCACCACATATATAACATGTTTTTTTATTATGTTTTGTATCTTTAAAAAATTTATGAGGATATTTCCCGTTTTCTTTTGTCATTAAATTTATTGCTCTTTCTAATGTTGTTGGTCTTAGAAAAGCATATACTTTTTTTATCATATTTCTTTTATATCCCATTGATTCTAATGTCTTAAAATCTACATTATAATATGTTCCTACTAATAAGGATTCATGACTAAAATTTAATTCATCATCATCTATTAATTTTTTGGAATTCATTTTTTTATATATAATTTTCTCTTTAATTATTTAAATGTTATTTAGAAATGTTTTTTATATATTATCTATTTTTTTTATATAGATTTTTTTTTTCTTATCATTTGTAAATTAAGAAAAATTGGATTTTTTTAAAATATTATTTCACTAATTATATGTATTAAAATATGAAAAAATTATTTTATAATTCTTAAAGAATAAGTTTTTATAATTAATTAATTTTATTTTTGATATTTTCATTTAAATTTAATAATAAAAATTTATCAAATTTGGAAAGAGTATTTAAAGATATTTGAGTTTTAAAATAATCAATAACATTTTCTTCTGCATTTAGAATATTTTTATCATCCTTTCTCTTTCTAATTTATTTGTTAAATTTATTCTTCTTAAAAAATTTAAACTTTTAATTTGATATGAATTTAAAAAAGCTTTTTTAAGAAAATCATATTCTTGAATAATTTTTAAATATCTATTTATTTGAATTAATTGAATATAATAAAATTGAAGAAGATTTGAATGTTTCATATCAAAATATTGAGTATATTTATTTTTATGATTACAGCAAAAAAAAAGATAAATTTTAATATTTTCTGAAAAAATATTTTTTAAAGTTAAATCTGATTTATAAAATTTTTCATTTTCATTTATATAGTTTAAATTACAATTAACACAAGGAACACTTTTTCTTCCTTGAAATAAATTGCCATTTGATTGATCAGTGATTTTTATTTTATTATCTGAATTTTTTTTTAAATTATTATTAGAATTAAAAACACTTTTTTTAACATTATCTTCTTTAAATGCTTTATTAAAAACATTTCCAGTTGAATTAGAATTGGAAAAATTAATAATTTTTTTTCTTTTTTTTGTATTTTCATCAAATTTAAAAGTCAAAAGAGAAGGAGTTATATTTTTAAAAGGAAATAAAGTTTGAGAATTATTTTTTTTAATTAAATTAACACTCTGATTATTATCTTTTTGTTCTTCAAATTCAAAGAAATAATTTAAAATATCTAATTTTCTTAAACTTTCTCCAATATATTGACTAAGAAAAACGAAAAAATGTAAAAATAAATTAATTAAGCTTCCAACAATAGCAACAACATTATGAATTTTAGTATAATGTCTTGTATAATAATTATTTTCAATAGTATTATATAATTTTAAAGTATATATTCTAGAAGAAGAACCTTCAGTTGTTAAATCTTTTTCAGTAAAAAAAGAATAACCAGAAATAATTTGTTCAATTCCCCAAAAAGATATATTTTTAACTTTATTTAATAATAATCCTTTATCATCATTTAATATTGTTTTTTTTAAAAAGAAATCATCACTTCTTTGAGTTTGATGATTAAGATAATAATAATAATTTTTATAATGAATTTTTAAAGGATTATTATATGAAAGAGGATCAAATTCAACAACAGGATAAAAAATACTTATTATTCTAGGATTATCTTGATTAAAAAAATTTCTTAAAATTTCCATAGAAGTACAAGTATTATTAATAGAATATTGACTTCCATTTTTACAAAAATAAATTTGTAATTCAAAAAAATAAATATATGGATTATCCCAATAACCACCAAATTTTTTTCCTCCTATTTCAGGACAATATAAAATTCCATAATTCTGAGTTAAATTTTCATATATAATATCACTATCATTACATATATGATAACCAAGATATTCTTCATATGTTTTTGATCTATATTTACCATCATCACCTGGCATTGATGTATAATAATATAATTTGAAATATAATATATTTGAAGCATTTATAAAATTTCCATCGTAATCTTCTATCCTAAATGCAAATAATATTTTTTCCTTTTTTAAATCTATATATTCATATTTTGAATCATTTTGAATTGATAATGTTATGTTTGGATTTGATTTTGTAAATAAATCTTTTCCAAATAATATTAGGAAATAGACTGATATTATTATTAATATAAATGTTAATATTCCTCCTAATGATGTTTGCTTTTTTAATGATAATCCATTATAAAAATGAAATTTTGTACCAAGAAAATCTATTTTTTCAAAAAAATTCAAAATCATTTATTTAATATTATTAA
Organism: Isotricha intestinalis; assembly: GCA_023807065.1. Lineage (NCBI taxonomy): Eukaryota > Ciliophora > Litostomatea > Vestibuliferida > Isotrichidae > Isotricha > Isotricha intestinalis. Next base: position 143,899 of record JAJJLU010000331.1, read on the forward strand.
AAAAATTTATTTCAATACGAATAAGAAGTATGAAAAATTAAAAAATTATTAAAATAAATAATATATAAATGGAAAAACATATTATTGAAGAATATGAAAATAAAGTAAGTGAAATATAAATAATAAAGCAAATATAAATAATTAATAGGGAGAAAAAAAAGAAAGAAAAAGACATTCTCTTTTTTTAAAATTAAATGAAAATTATTCTAATGAAAAAGGAAAAATAAAAAATTCATATATAAAAATAATACCTTTTCAAGCTTTAAGAAAAGTAGAAAAAAAAAGATATTCTTTAAATATAAAAAGAAATAATTTAACTCCAAATAATAATTCTTTTAAGATAAAATATTCGAGTACAACTCTAAAATTAAATAAAAGAATAAATTCTTCAAAATCATCAAAAAAGAATTTAGATAATAAATATTTAGATTCAATTGTAAGTGAATCAAAAAAAATAATGAAAATAATAGAAGATGCAAAAGGTAAATTTGTAGATAAGCCAATTTCATTATTTGAACAAGCAAAAAAAAATTATAACATTCATCAGAAAATGAAAAATGCAAAAAAACATATTAATATAATAAATAATAGACAAAATCCAAAAAGAGATAGATTTGGTTCTGTTAATATTTCTCAATTTAAAATATTTAATTTAAAAAATAAACAAAATTCATTAAAAAGAAATAATAGAAATATTTTTCCTAATTCTATTACGAATGAAAATAATATTCCTGTTATTAGTAAAAGTACTAATAATTTAAGTCATTTTACTATTAGTATAAATAAATTTAGTAAAACAGTAAATGATGATTATTTAAAAATTATTCATGAAAAAAAAATTAATAACAATAATAATAACAACAACAACAATAATAATAATAATAATAATAATAATAGTAATCATTTTAATGATAGTAGTTTTTTAAATGAAAGTGAAAATAATAAAATTAAAATGGAACTTGATAAAAATAATAAAAAAGACAACATCACTCAAACTTTTAATATTACAAAATTAGATAAAGTTCATGTTCTTTTTAATAAATCTCATAATCAAAGAATAATTAATTATTATGGTATTAAAGATAATAAAGATTATTCTACATTTACTTTCAGGAAAATAAAACCTAAAAAAAAGGATAAAATTGTTTTAAGATATAATAATACAAATATTAATAAAAGAAGTAAAAGATTTAGAATTGATTTTGAAGATTCATATGAGAAAAAAAGAAAAACAGAAACTTTTTTAAATAAAATTAAGAAATTACAAAATTATATTAATAATAAAAGTTTAATTAAAACAAATAATAATTCAAGAAATAAATATAATATTTGAATTGATTAATTTATTTAAAAAAAATAATTAATTAAAAAATAAAATAATATTGTGTTTCTTATATTTTTTAAATAGTAAAGATATTTCCATAAATTATTAAATACAAATAAAAAAAATGAAAATAAATGAAGAATAAAAAATAAAGAATTAAAAAACAAAAATTTTCTAAATCTTAATTTAATTATAATTAAAATATATTATTTTTAAATAATATTAGTTCGAAATATTACAAATGAATAAAAAAAATATCAATAAATTAAATATATCACACAATAAGAAAAATTTAAAAAAATGGTTT